>JAOXOE010000405.1:368296-381674 GCA_028565055.1 Phoeniculus purpureus | reverse complement strand
CTGCTGTGGCAGGGGGATTGGACTGGATGATCTTTTGAGGTCCCTTCCAATCCCTAATGTTCTGTGATTCTATGATTGTTCAAGTTCCAAATGCGTAGCTGTTGTTACGAAAACATTTACTTACCCCAGTGGGTTCGCAGGAGGGTCACCAGCTTTGAGCACTAGTAGGGGCTTGGAAAGTGTATTTGGCAAGGAGGAGGAAAATGACTTCTACAGGACAAGCAACTTTCAGGTGATCCTTCAGCCCACTGTGAATCACATTCCAGTACAGGGCCCCCTGCATTTCCTATCCTAAGGAACGGAACCCGCCCAACATTCCTGTGCAGCAGACACTGCAGATCAGAGCTTGCCCTGCCTTCAGGGCACAAAGTCCTTCAACAAAACCTCAGCTCGGTCTGTGGTCTGCCTTTATCCATTCTGAGTGTCACCAAACACAGCAGAGATTTACTGCATTTTAGGATTTGTGGGGAAAATAATTAGAAAAAATACCCTGCGATATTTACTTGTCACCACAGCATCACAGAACCTCAGGGGTCGGAAGGGACCTCTACAGATCATCCAGTCCAACCCCCATGCCAGAGCATGATACCCTAGGACAGGTCACACAGGGCTGCATCCAGGTGGGGTTTGAAGGTTTACAGCGCAGGAGACTCCACAGCCTCTCTGGGCAGCCTGCACCAGGGCTCTGTTTGTCTTGATATTTCCATGGAACCTCCTCTGCTCCAGCTTGTCCCTGCTGCCCCTTGTCCTGTCATTAGATGAGACTGAGCAGAGCCTGGCTCCATCCTCCTAACACCCTCCCTTTTCATATTGATCAACATTTATGGGGTCACCCCTCCATGTCCTTCTCTCCCAGCTCAAGAGACCCAGCTCCCTCAGACTTTCCTCAGCAGAGAGATGCTCCCCTCCCTTCATCACCTTTGTGGCTCTGTGCTGGACTCTCTCCAGCAGCTCTGTGTCCTTCTGGAACTCAGGGGCTCAGAACTGGACACAAGATTCCAGATGTGGTCTCACTAGGGCAGAGTAGCTGGGGAAGAGAACCTCTCTCCATCTACTAACCACCCCCTTCTGATCCACCCCAGGATACCATTGGCATTCTTGGCTACCTGGCTATCCTGCTGGCCACCAGCACCCCCCAAGTCCCTCTCCACAGGGCTGTTCTCCAGCCAGGTGGATCCCAGTCTGAGCTGCATTCCCAGGTTGTGTATTGCCAGGTGCAAGACCTTCTCTAAGGTTCATAAGGTTCCTTATAGCCCAAGTTCTCCAGCCTGTCTAGGTTTTCCTGGAGGGTGGCTCTCTTTTTCGGGTACCAACTTCTCCACTCAACCCAGAAGATGAGATTATTTTATCATTATTTTAATATATAATTTCAATTATTGAAGATTAAGTTAGGCTTTGGAAATAATAAAAAGAGTTGCAAAGCCTTCTCCAGAGGCATTGTTTGCTCTGTTTCTCACATGAGCCCTTTTCATAGCAGCCTTTTATTATTTTAATTAATAGTTACTTACCAAAACATACTTTTTTGCTTCTATTTATCCTTGAAGTGTTTACCCCCCTTCCCCACTCTTACTTTCCTGTTCTCTGGTTAAGGAACACAGCGTGCTTGTAAGGATTTTGTGTAGAATAAATACATGGAACTAATTACAGAACACAGACATCAAACCCTGTGGTTTCCTAAGCTTTAATTAATTGTGGTTTCACAGGCTGCTGTTCAGTGCGATCTAGGAAGTGGTTAGATGTGGGGGTTATGAACAGCTTAACTAAAGAGCCAACACATGAGGCACTGCTTCCTCCTCAATTACCCAACTCGTAATCACAGAATCTTTCAGGCTGGAAAAGATCCTTGAGAGCATCAACTCCAACCATCGACCCTACTCTACCATGTTCACTCCTAATCCAGATCCCACATAAAGAAATGATTTGCTGTGAGCTGCAGATGTTGTTTTCATAGAATTATAGAATGTTTTAGCTGGAAGGGACCTCTAGAGGTCATCTAGTCAGACCTCCCTACACAGGACCCTACCTAGGTCAGGTTGCTCAGAGCCTTTCCAAGCCTGACCTTCAATGACTCCAAGGATGGGGCCCCAACCACCTCCCTGGGCACCCCATTCCAGCCATCATCCACCCTTACACTGAAGAACTTTGTTCTAACATCCAGCCTAAGTCTCTCCTTTCCCAGCTTGAACCCACTGCTCCTTGTCCTGTCTGTACAAACCCTCTTGAAAAGACCTTCCCCTGCCTTCATGCTGGCCTGCCTCAGGTACTCAAAGGACAAAAGAAGGTCTCCTGGAGCCTTCTTTTCTCTGGGCTGAACAGCCCCAACCCTCTCAGCCTGTCCTCATATGAAAGAGTTCCTCTGTCCAGTCCCACAGGACATCCCGCTGAACCCAATGTACACAAGGGTATTTGCTAACATAGTTAGCGTGGTGTCTGTCTTGTTAAGGGTGCTCATGCTGGTGTCACACCGTTAGAAGATCATTCAGAACAGAAGATGTCTAAGGAGTGAGAAACTCGACACTAAGTGCTACCCAAGGACACTGGGTCTACCTAGTGAACCTCAAAGCAACAGAATTCCTCCATCACTGCACTGCAGTCCAAACCACACAAGAGATCTGCTCCCATTAGACCAGAGAACTGTGCATGAGGTGGCATTAGATCCATTATGGAGCTCCCCAAAGGAATCCTTTTGCAGCTCAGAGGGAAGGGCTATTAGGAACTGCCACCTCCAGTGTCTGTAGGATTACACAAAACATTTCTTCCCAAGGCTGTACCAGCTGCTTTCACACCTCCAATTTTCAGTTGCCTTTGAACCTGGTCTTTCATGCATTAAATTGCTCCCTTCAATTTCAAGCCCAGTTTTTTACTTCTCTTCGTAACTGAGTCTTATTCTTCTTCTTCTCGTGATTTATTGCCCATCTCAAAAGCAAAGTGAGATGAATACTCGAGCAACCTGAGCATTCTCCCTCTGGAAACGTCTGTTGTCTGTTTCCACACACAAAGTTTTTGTTTAATTTAGGCTTTTTTAAATGATTACAGCTCTTCCAACAGCACAGAGCAGCTATCAGGAGGGCTGTGGAATTCCTCCTCCACCGCTCCAGCCAGAAACAATTCAGAGAGCAGATGCAGAGCTCTGTGATTATCTAGACTTCCCCATGAAAACAAAACCAAACCCTTTTCAGCAAAAATTCTGACTGCTTCACTCAAACCTTTCATCATTGCCGTTAAAGAAGTTGGGAGGACTTCTGAGAAGCAAACAAGTGACAGCTCCTAATCCCCATCTGCAGCACCAGGGGCCAGGCACCGCCAAGGCAAGACAGGTGCAAATGTATTCCCGTGGTGCTTATTATCTGCCCCTTCCTGCAAACAAAAGGGCTTCTCTTAACACCCCACATTCATCTTCGGAAGCAAACCCTTACCCTGAAGCTACTACACAGTGTTATTACTCTGTCAAGAGTTTTTCTCCTGAATTTAAAGCACATCAGTCAGTGCAGTTGGACTGTGCAGTCAGCCACCTACAGAAACTGCCCCACAGTTCAGCTGATTCCAACGTCTAGAGCTGCACTCCTGATTCCTTTTTTTTCCCCAGGCAATCCTGCTGTTCCAAAGAGTATGATAGGGACTATACATTAGCCTGGAGGAGACTCAGGGGGCACCTTCTCCCTCTCTCCAACTCCCTGAAGGAAGGTTGCAGTCAGGTGGGGGTTGGGCTCTTCTCCCAGGCAGCCATTGCCAGAACGAGAGGGCAGGGCCTGAAGCTGCCAGGGGAGGGTTAGGTTGGATGTTAGGAAGCCCTTCCTCATGGAAAGGGTGGAGTCCCCATAGCTGAAGGGCAGCCTGGCTGTGGCCACTGTGGTGATGTTAGGTGCTGGTCTGGTCTGGCTGAGCTCAGAGGGCTTTTCCAGCCTCAATCACTCTGTGACATTTCCAAAATCTGCCCATCACTTAAGAGACTGTGGAAAACTCTCTGTTTAGGAGACCAACATCTCCTATATATTTTCTGTGTGGGTTTCACAGAATCACAGCATAACAGAATGTTAGGGGTCAGAAGGGACCTCCAAAGACCATCTAGTGCAATCCTCCTGCCAGCATTAAGCCCCTCCTGGGCTTTGGTACTGACAAGCAGGATTTAAACCTGATACCTGTGAAATCTATGGACCTTTGACTGGAAAGGGAAGCTAGGGATGAGCATTCCTTTCTCTGCTCTATTACAGCGCTCTTTGTGCAGTAGTAATGACATTGTATTTGCCTTTTTCATCAAACGAGATCAATTAAAAGGTTCCACCAATAAAATTAACCTGCTCTACCTTAAAAGAACAAAGTTTATCCAATTTGGATGAAATAAAGGAGCTATTATTAGTTAGCTTTCAACACATTCCAAGCCCAGCATTAAGCTTAACCCTCATTACTGCTAATAGCAAGAGCACTGCTAACAGCATCTCTGTATCAGAAGAAAACAAGTAAATCTCTGGGATAGGAATCCCAGTGGCCATGCAGGTACTGCATCAAAGCCACCAAACACCTGCCAAGACACTTCTGAACTGGCTAAGCCTTTAGGCAGCTTCTCAGATTTTCCTCTTGCGTAGAGGAGGGGGTTAAGCCTGCCTTTTGCAGAGCTCTTTGACAACAAATGACATGTTACCCTATGCCAAATCAGAAGGGGAATACAGTCACCCCCAGCTTCATTTTTCACTGGAGCTGCTTTGTTCGGAGTACCCCGAATCATTAATAACTCCTCTGGCAATCAGTCACGCATTCCTTCATGGCACCTTGGGCATCAGGGATCCCCGTCCCCCACTCCCCCCAGGAACAACGGCCTTTAGGGCATCAGGTTTGCTCTGCCAAACTCACAACTGACATCATTTAAACTAAACAAGTCACCAGGAGGATGGAAGCCCAAACAAACCTGTAACTGCACTATGCAGCTACTGCAGGGCTTAGAGATTTAACTGGGGGCAAGTAAGAAGAAGGGAAAAAAAGAATTATTTATTGCTGTTGCCAACAAAGTTCTGGGAGAGTTTTGGAGCCACAGGGCTGCCCAAACCATTACTTTTCATCAGTGCACAGCCAAGCAGTGGAAATGCAGACAAACAGTGGGTGATTACAGCAGCTCAGCTGTTAGCAGCCACAGGACAGAGTGGGGAAAGAGCAGCTAAGAACAGATGGAGCAGAGGAAGTACAAAGTACCATAAGAAGGGCAGAAAGAAGGAGGGGAGAACGCAGGAGAACTCAGGAGAAAAAAGTGAAGAGAAAAAGACAGGAATTACTGAGAGTTGTAGCTGCAGCCAGAGCTCACAATTTAAACTGGAAGAAATGCAGATGATTAGAAGGTACTGAGGCAAGGTGAAGCAAAGCTGCCTGTGCTCACACACTGCTCCCTCACAGTGCTGTACAGTCCCCTCCTAAACCTGACCAGACCATGAGGCTGCATCTATTGGCACCGGGACTGCTGCGAGTCCCACATCCTAGAAGCAATCACATCGATACTGATTCTCCTCAGCTCACACAGTTGGTTTGAAATGGGATAGTCAAAGTAAAAAGAAATGAAAAGATCTATAAACAGTGAATTAGAGCTGATCTCAATGAAGCCAGTCCTCTCGCTCTTTAAAAGCCCTGACAAAGTGCCTGCTGCCCCTCTCCGTGTGTGGCCTCCAGCCCCAGGAACAAGCTCGCACTGTTTTATTTCAGTTTTGCTTCATTTCTCCCCAAACAATCTCTCCTTGCTAGTCCAGAGGGCCACTCCCCCTCCCCCTCTCGTCAAAAAATGAGGGGAAAATAAAACATTTAACTGTTTAGGGCCACTGAAGGGAATCGGTTGTGGTTCTGCAGGGAGTGTTTGAAGCTTACAGTCGGTCCTGCAGCTGACGTTGGAGGTGAAAGGGGAACAGGGTCTGTACAAGCTGCCGTTTCTCTCGAGATGTTAGATGAGTTAGGATTGAAGTTTTACAGAAAAACACCTATTTTGACATCGGTTTCCAAGTGGTTTAGGTGGATGAAGCAGATCTAATCCTGAAATGACATGATCTTTGTTAACGGAGAAAAGCAACGTTCTGCTTTTGCCGATGGAACACGGGGCCACAAACATGCGGAAGATAAAATAAAATTAGAAGCTTAAATTATATTAGAGCAACTACAATGCTCAGAGGGCTGCAGCACCTCCTCTCTGAGGACAGGCTGAGCAAGGTGGGATTGCTCAGCCTGGAGAAGAAGAGGCTCCCAGCTGACCTTTGGGCAGCTTCCCAAGCTCTGAAGGAAGGCAGCTCCGAGAAACCTGGGGGAGGGCTTTTGACAGGGGTGGTAGCAAGAGGACAAGGAGAAAGGGTTCCAGCCTTGAAGAGGGGAGATGGAGGTTGAACATGAGGTTCTTTGCTGTGAGGGTGGGGAGATGCTGGAACAGGTTGCCCAAGGCAGTGGTGGCTGCCTTGTCCCTGGCAGTGTTGAAGGGCAGGTTGTCTGGGGCCCTGAGTAACCTGCTGTAGTGAAGGTGTCCCTGCCTGTCCAGGGGGGTTGGAACCGGATGGTCTTTAAGGCCCCTTTCAACCCCAGGCAATCAGTGATTTTATATTATCATCGTTTTGCAAGTGCTGCTAATGTTTCCCCATTAAATATCAGGGAATAAACTCAGCTCATCTATAGTGTGTGACATAACTACAGCTACACCCTGGTATTGTAGGATTTAATTTTTGTATTTAAATTCTATTAATTATTACATTTTAAATTGCATTTAAATTTAAGTTACATTTAAATTTATATTTAAACTCTATGATTCTATAATTTTAGGTGCCTTTGTTTAATCCATCTCACAGAAATGGGATTGTAGGGAGGTCAGGTACACAGCAGGTAGGCAGTAACGCTAGAGCTGTGACACTATAATTTGGCATCAGCACACAGATACATCTGTTTTGGGGTTTTCTTTCACCATTTCCTAAAAGCAAACACATTTATTACACTCTGCCCTCAGGGGTACCTAAAGCTTCAACCTGCCGGAGATCAAACTAAAAGCTGAGTGATGTTTTATTTCATTTCAAAATCCATCACTGTTGGATCAAACCATTCTACTAACAAACTGGTCTAAATCACAGAAGGGTCAAACAGTCGCTCTAGAAGCAGCTCCTAGGTAGGTGCAAATATTTAAAAAACCCTTCACTACAGCAGGTTACTCAGGGTTAGGGTTGGTTAACCTAACCCAGACAACTGCCTTGGGCAACCTGTTCTAGCATCTCCCCACCCTCACAGCAAAGAGTTTGTTCCTCGTGGCCAACCCCCATCTCCCCTCTTCAAGGTTGAAACCCTTTCCTCTTGTCCTCTTGTTACCACCCCTGTCAAAAGCCCTCCCCCAGCTTTCTTGGAGCCCTCTTCCTTCAGAAATTGGAAAGGTGCTTAAAGGTCACCTGGGAGCCTCCTCTTCTCTAGGCTGAACATCTTGACCTTGCTCAGCCTGTCCTCAGAGAAGAGCTGCTGCAGCACTTGAGTTGCTCTCCTCTGGACCCCTTCCAGGAGCTCTGTGTCCTTCTGATATTGGGGACTCCACAACTGGACCCAGGAGTCCAGGTGGGGTCTCATCAGTGCAGAGTAGAAGGGGACAATCCCCTCCCTCGACCAATTGTTACCGCAGCCCAGGACACGGTTGGCTCTCTGGGCTGACGGCTCCTGTTCAACTGCTGCTCCACCAGCACCAAGTCCTTCTCTTCAGGGCTGCCCTCAACCCTTTCTCCATCCAATCTGGATTCTTGCTGCCTAGTGCTGATTCTGGTGCTGACTTTTCCTCCTCTCAAAGCTCAACAAACCATCTCTCTTTTCCACCGTACCACATTCAGGAAGGCAAACACTGTGTTGATATTTCTGCACAAATGACCCAGCCCACAACTTCCCGGTCCAAAGCCATCCAGGAGGAACCACAAGAACATCCAGTTAGTCCAAAAGCAGGAACAAACCAGACACTGCTCATTCTTTGTTATTGTTGGTAAGAAATAAACAGTAACTAATCCTGGGCTAGTAAAAGGTTCTTTTGAGCTACCACTTCAAAGATGATGTTGTCCTGAAACGATCCCATCAGAAGCATGTTACTTACTCGCATGAGAAGTGTGTAGTGGATGCAGAAGCCTGGTTCTGAAGGGAAATACTCGTCAGACACAAATCGTATCCGTATCTGGTTGCCTTTGGAGATCTGTCTGCTCGGCACAGTACTGGAGCCACACCAGCGCCCTAGAACAGTGCCGTCGCTAGGCTCTTCAACTTCTACGAAGTCATACCTGCACCAAAAAGAAAACAACCTGGTCATTTCTGGGAAATTCTCCATAAACTTCCTGCTTTAATCAACAAACTTTGCAAACTGCCACTTCTATCTTGACACTAGTCGAGATAGAACATGGTCCCCAAAACAGCTGCTTTAAACTCAGCTTCCAAGTTGCTGTTGCCTTAACTACAAAATAAAACCACACAGTGAAGCTCAAAACAGCTCAAAGCAGGGTTAGCATTCTGAAGAGCCACAAGTGTGGTCTGGATGGCTCCTAGGATGAAAAGCTATTACAACATGTGGGATAAAGTCAGAGTGCAGCACAGGAATTCACCGGGCCCCATCACCAGAGAGCAGTGGTCAGTGATCGCCGAAGGCTGAGGCAGCTTAAGGAAACAGGAAAGCACAGTTTGAATTTACACGTATCAGGGACGTGTAAATCCTGGCTGGAAGGGACCTGCAGGATCATCAAGTCCAGCCCTTAGCCCAACAGCTCCCTAACTCCTAGACCATGGCATCAAGTGGATGGGGACTCCACCACCTCACTGGGCAACCTGTTTCAGTGTTCACCACTCTCTTAGCAAAGAACTTCTTCCGAAGATCCAATCTAAACCCCCGCTGTGTGGGGAGGGTGCCCAGGTGGCCAAGAAGGCCAGTGGCATCCTGGCTTGGATCAGCAGTAGTCTAGCCAGCAGGGCTAGGGACATCATTCTCTCCCTGTACTGGGCACTGGGGAGGCCTCCCCTTGTGACCTGGAGGCAGTGCTGGGCCACTCACTTCAAGAAAGAGATGTAAGGGCTGGATCAGATCCAGAGGAGCAACAACAGTGGGGAAAGAACTGGAGAGAAAAGCTGATGAGGAGAGGCTGAGGGAGCTGGGGGTGTTTAGCCTGGAGAAGAGGAGACTTCAACGGGGACCTTGTCCCTCTCCCCAACTCCCTGAAGGGAGGTTGTAGTCAGATGAGGGTTGGGGCTCTTCTCCCAGGCAACCAGCACCAGGAAAAGAGGGCAGGGCCTGAAGCTGCCAGGGTAGGGTTAGGTTGGATGTCAAGAAGCCCTTCCTCACAAAAACGGTGATCAGAGCCTGGACTGGACTGGCCAGGGCAGTGGTGGAGTCCCCATTGCTGGGGGTGTAGAAGGGCAGCCTGGCTGTGGCCCTGAGTGTGCTGGTGTGGCCCCTGTGGTGACATTAGGTGCTGGGCTGGGCTGGCTGAGCTCAGAGGGCTTTGCCAGCCTCAATCATTCTGGGATTCTGTCAACATCTCACATCAATCTCAACTGGTAAACAGCACTGAATACTTTCAAGGGTAAAAAAAGCTCTGTCTGTGATGCCAGTAAGTAGTTCTATTTGTAAAGCATGTGCACACACACACACACACAGAGTCTACCAAGCAATATTTAATGCAAAAATATTACCTCAGAAGCGTTTTCTACTTGAGATTTTTATGGATTTCTGGGTTTTTTTTTCAGGAGGGCTAATCTTTATAATGATTCCCAGTTCCCTAGTTAGGCAGCAGGCAATAAATTCCTGTGCTGCATGTTTGTGCAAGGCTGACTTGCACATTTATTATCTTCGTTCAAAGGACCGGTATTTGTGTTCCCTTAATTAAAAATTAAGGGAATGAACACTCTCATTAGCTGTGAGCAAAACCCATTACTGCTGTGTACCACAGCTTTCAATGTTTGCTGAATCATAGAATCATCATGGCTGGAAGGGACCTCCAGGATCATCAAGTCCAGCCCTCAGCCTAACAGCTCCCTAACCCCCACGCCATGGCCTCAAGGGTTCTAGCTACTCGTTTTTTAAACACCTCCAGGGATGGGGACTCCAACCCCTCCCTGGGCAGCCTCTTCCAGTGCCCAACCACTCTCTCAGGAAAGACCTTCTGAAGATCCAATCTAAACCTGCCCTGATACAACTTGAGGCCATCTCCCCTCATCCTGTCATTAGGAATTTGGGAGAAGAGACCAGCACCGGCCTCGCTACAACCTCCTTGCAAGTACCTGTAGAGAGCAATAGGGTCTCCTCTCAGCCTCCTCTTCTCTAGACTAAATAACCTCAGTTCCCTCAGCCTCTCTTCACAGGGCCTCCACAGGTTCTCCAGCCCTCTCTGCAGACTCATTGCCCTTCTCTGGCCCTGCTCCAGCCCCTCAATGTCCTTCTGATCCTGTGTCTGCCCAAAACTGGACCCAATACTCAAGGTGTGGTCTCATGAGTGCAGAGCACAGGGGCATCATCACCTCCCTACTCCTGCTGGTTACCCGATTCTTGATCCCAGCCAGGATCATTCTCGGCCACCTGGGCACCCTGCTGGCTCCTGTTCAGCCAGCTATCACCCAACATCCCCAGGTCCTTTTCCACTAGGCAGCTCTCCAGCCCCTCTTTCCCTAGCCTGGAGTTGCTGGGAGTTGTTGCGACTGGAGTGCCAGGTGTGAACTCACAACAGCCATTACTTTGTCACCCGCTTTGTTTCCCCCTAATCACTAATTTCTTTAAACTCATCCATCGGGGTTCTCATGCTGTGATTCATTACAAAGCAAAGTGCACAAACACTTGAGGCCTCAACACATCTGTCAAGTGGATTTTGAGCACTGATTTTTTCATTATTTGTTAAAATAGCCTTCTTGGCAACCAAGGCCCACTGCTGGCTCCTGGCCATCCTGCTGGCCAGCAGCACCCCCGCAGGTCCCTTTCCTTTACGCTGGTCAGTCCCCATCCTATAGTGCCACCCCAGCACATAGGATTTACCAATCCTGACAGAGCATTTGTCATGCAGTCCTGTATCCTGCCTGACTAGTGAGGGACAAAACCTTGTGAAGTGACTGAGCCATGACGGAGCACTGCATGAGCCAGGGAAAACCCACTCACCAGCTGCACTCAGTGAAAGAGATAACAAACACCAGACAAGGCTTATAAAGAGAAATTACTCCGATAACTGGTAGTTTACTTGACCCATGCAGAATCACAGAGCATTAGGGACTGGAAGGGACCTCGAAAGATCAGCCAGTCCAATCCCCCTGCCACTGCAGGATCACCTAGATCCAGTGGCACAGGAACATGGCCAGGTGGGTTTGAAATGTCTCCACAGAAGGAGACTCCACAACCCCCCTGGGCAGCCCCTTCCAGGGCTCTGTCACCCTCACTGGCAAGAAGTTCCGTCACACATTGATGTGGAATGTCCTGTGTTTCAGCTCACACCCACTGCCCCTTGTCCTGTTACTGGGTGCCCCTGAGCAGAGCCTGGCTCCATCCTCCTGATACCCTCACTTTCCATATTTATCAACATTAATGGGGTCACCCCTGTAACTGTTTTACAGAGTTAAACCCTCTTTGCTTTAGTTATTTTCTGAACTTGTGAATTATTAACACTCCCTTCCCATCAAACAAGGCACAATTTATCCTCCTTTACTACCGCTGTTACTGAATTTATCTTAATTTCAACTTAATATTCACCTGATCCCAATTCACCTGAATTTAAGTTAATCTATTTTTATCTTCTGTTTAAAAAAGAACCTTGTAAGATGGCCATATCTTTGCAGGCCAAGTGCCCTTGAACAAACACGAGGTGATATGATTACAGCCCAGTGACTTATTGTTTCCCAATTTGATCAGAGCTTTTCTATTCAGCGTGTTGTTTGCTCAAAATAAGTGCACTGCTATTAAAATACTGATGTATTAACAATATTTTAACTTAATTCTTTCTTTGCAAGTGGAGGAATGAATCGCCCTACCTGGCTTTGCCTTTCACTTCCACTTCACTCTGCCACATGCAAAGAAATGAAAAAGCAAGCTAAGTTCTCATTTAAAGAGGGGGTACTTGTGGCCTAAGTGGAGGACCCTGCCCTTGGACCTGTCCAGCCTCATCCCATCAGCCTCTGCCCATTGACCCAGCCTGTCCAGATCTCTCTGCAGCCTCTTCCTCCCCTCCAGCAGATCAACATTCCCCATAACCTACCCTATAAGATGCATTTTCCAAACAGACTGCCATGCAGGCATCACATCTCTGCAGAACTTGAGCAGAACTTTTTCTCCATCCCACAATCCTCCCTTCTGGTTTTCCCAAGTGCAGAGAGAAGCAACTTACTTGCAAATGTCATCTTCTGGGTCCTCAAGCCCAAATCTTTCATCAAAAGTAAGCTGGATCCACACATTTTCATCTACTGCTACTAGTCTCCACACTAGGACAGTGTTGCGAGGGTATGTGTGCGGAAACTTGGGGCTGTGAATGCTTCCATTAGTAGTCACGGTGATTATCTTCTCGTGCTGAGGATCCTGCACACCTACAGCAAAGACAGAGAACCAACACATCAGTACTCACTGCTCCTCCTTCTCCTTGGAAAGAGCCAGGTCTTCCTTTGCTGACATCAAGTTACTACAACATGAGCCTCGGCCGCCGCTCAGAAAGCAGAAGAGAAGTGCAAGTGGAGATAAATGCGACTGCAAACCCCTGAAGGCAAGATTGGACTCTTCGCAGTAGCCCAAGGGACTCTATCGTGCAGCCTGCCCATGGTTTCAGCTCTTTATTACTGGGGATCGCACAGAGATCATCACACAAGAGAACAGGGAGAGGGCTGCGTCCACCTACCACAGCATGGGTGTCTGAAGTCTGTCTCTTGTTGGTGAAGACCTTCTCACCCTCTACAACTATCTGAGGGGAAACTGCAGAGAGGTGGGCGCTGGTCTCTTCTCACAGGTCATCAGTGACAGAACAACAGGGACCAGACTCAAGCTGCACCAGGGGAGGGTTAGGCTGGACAGGGAACAGGCTACCCAGGGAGAGGGTTGACTCCCCACTGAGAGCTTTGTTCACAATCCTTCATGGCCCTGTTAGACTAAACACAGGTAAAACTAGATGGATGTTTTACAGCATGGTGGCAAATGAGTTTGAAAGAAAGAAGGCAACCACAGTTGATTTTTAAAACACAGTGACACCGAAACTGCTGAAGAGCTCTCTTCAGGTTAGGAATTCCTAAGTGTGAGGAGTTACCAAAAGGAAAGGAGCATTAAATCAGGTTGTAGAGAGGCAGGGGTTGGTTTTTTCTCCCTATGACAAGGAGAAACGGCCTTAAGCTGCACCAGGAGAGGTTCAGGTTGGATGTCAGGAGGAATTTCTTTCCTGAAAGGGTTGTCAGGCACTGGAACAGC
>JAOXOE010000405.1:341112-358236 GCA_028565055.1 Phoeniculus purpureus | reverse complement strand
TTCAGCCTCCTGTCAGTTAGAACCCCCAGGTCCCTCTCTGCCAGACTGCTCTCCAGCCACCCTGCCCCAAGCCTGTAGCTGCAGGGGATTGCTGTGACCAAAATGCAGGACCCCACACTTGGCTCTAGCGAAACCCACAGAGTTACCCTCAGCCTGTCGATGCCATCTGTCAAGGTCCCTCTGTGCAGCCTCACTACCCTCCAGCAGATCGACACTCCCACCCAACTTGGTGTCACCTGCACACTGAGGATGCACTCAATCCCCTCATCAAGATCACTGATAAAGATGCTGAACAGGAGCTGCCCCAGCACTGAGCCCTGGGGGACACCACTTGTGACTGGGCTCCAACCGGATTTGACTCCACTGACCACAACTCTCTGGGCCCGGCCATCCAGCCAGTGCTCCACCCAAAAAAGTTAACTGAAGGGAGGTTTTTGCAGAGGGAAGAGAAGACTCACCATGAATTTGGTGTCGCCTTTGGACAGCATGTCTGTGACAAAGCGAACCTTCTCCAGTTGTTCTACAACTTGACGCAGGAGTTTTGACTAGGAGCAGTGATAAGAGAGGACAAATTATTTCACGAGGAGCACCTCATCCATTCTCCATCCTGACTGCTCTGGCTGGGAGGGACAAACTTCTTTCTTGGTTTGAGTTTTCAATTTTTAAGCAGCACAAGAGCTACCAGCTGTCCTCAAAGACTTCTCTGGAGTCAGTCTCAAAGTCTGACCAAAGCAGCAGGACATTTGCTTCTCATTGAAGTGACTTTGGCTGCACCAAGAGCTACTTTAACTCCTGCAGTACCCACCTCATTGTTACTGCTGTGTTGTAGAATCACATGAATTCGAGGGAGTGGTGGGAGGGTGTGAGAAGGGAAGAGGAGGGTAACACTAAACACAACAAAAGGCTGTTCGAGAGAAGCTTAATGGACCTGAGAAGTGACGGTAACTCCCCAAGAGAAGATCCAAGAGTTGTTGTCTGTTGCAGTAACAAAAAGATACCAGAGGCTGCAATGGGAGTCTGCGACTAGTTTGTCACCTGCGCTCCAGCCCCTCTGCCTCCTGTGCTCCAGCTCCTTGTCTTGTGGATACAGCGCACAAGACTGAACCCCAGGAGCAGAGGAACGCACCTGCTTGGATGATTCCGATGTGAAACTCGGGTGGGTTATGAGAACATCCATATCACCGCTGGACTCTGCGCCTAGGCAAGTGAGAAACGAAGGAAAACCCCCGTGTGCGTGACAAAGGGCACCGACACTGGGGAACAGCCCTCCAGCCTTGTCCTATAAACACTGTTTTCTGGTGGAAAATAAGTTGGTCACTACTCAAGTGACTCTTAAAGCAAGAGAACGTTGCTCTTCCATCAGGCAGTTCATACTCCAGACAATATGAACGAGACAGTGCTGGATTCCAGCACAGACTGTCTCTTCAGGAGAACATCACATACACAATGATGACTCTTGCTTATAACCCACCATGAGGTCAGAGAGTACCCACCTCGTCTAAAACTGCCGCAGACTGTAGCGATGTAGTCTGGGTCCAGCTTCTTCACTTCCCTTAGCACAATTTCCTATGGAGAAAGGAAACCCCCGTGTTCAGAGGCATCAGTGGTCATCAGTCACAGAACCCCAGAATGGCTGAGGTTGGCAAAGCCCTCTGAGCTCATCCAGCCCAGCCCAGGACCTAACAGCATCTCACCGGCCACACCAGGGCATGAAGGGCCACAAGCAGGCTGGACTTCAACACCTACAGGGATGGGGACTCCACCACTGCCCTGGGCAGTCCAGTCCAGGCTCTGATCAGCCTTTCCCTGAGGAAGGGCTTCCTAACATCCAACCTAACCCTCCCCTGGCAGCTTCAGGCTCTACCCTCTGGTCCTGGTGCCAGCTGCCTGGGAGAAGAGCCTGACCCCCACCTGACTACTTCAGGGAGTTGGAGAGAGGTAGAAGGTCCCTCCTGAGTCTCTTTTTCTCCAGGTTAAACACCCTCAGCCTCTCCCCATCAGCCCTTCCCTCCAGTCCCTTCCCCAGCCTTGTTGCTCCTCTAGACCCGCTCCAGACCCTCCATCTCTTTCCTGAAGTGAGGGGCCCACAACTGCCCCCAGGACTCGAGGGGAGGCATCCCCAGTGCCCAGCACAGGTGGAGAACGACATCCCTAGCCTTGCTAGCCACACTAATGCTGATCCAAGCCAGGATGCCATTGGCCTTCTGGGCCACCTGGGCACCCTGCTGGCTCCCGTTCAGCCGGTTGTCACCCAGTCCTGCCAGGTCCCTCTCTGCCCTAGAGACCCTACTGAAAAGCCAGTCCCCCGTGGAGCACCTGGAAACGCTGTTCTGTGCTAAAGCCCTTCATCCCCTGAGGACCTTTTATCTTTGCTGATGGTTTTATCACCTGCAAACACTCTGCACAACCCAGTAATGACCCAATTAAGCAGCGAAGCTACACAACGTTCCGCCGTCACCAACAGGAGCCCCGGCTGCGTACTGGTGCCTACGTACCCCGAGCTATAAAACGCAGAGCTCTGTTGATTTCTGAAGATATAAGAAGGGAAAAGTCTAACACTGGTTGGATGGTTCTGCTGGCAGCTCCCGTGGTAGGAAGCCTCATTAGTAGAAACTATGGGGTAAAGACTATTTTTATCACCCAGCGCTACCTCCGTATCACAGGTATCGCCTCAAGATATTTTTCTATAGAAGATAGTTTCATGAGATTGGTGAACGAGCTCCTTGTCAGCACAAAAAGCTGTAGCTGCTCACGCTTCTGAAGGATCACAGACTGGTTGGGTCAGAAATGACCCAGTGTCACCCCCCTGCCATGGGCAGCGACACCTCTCACCAGCCCAAGGTGCCCAGAGCCCCATCCAACCTGACCTTGGACACTGCCAGGGATGGAGCAACCACAACCTCTCTGGGCAGCCTCAGCACCCTCAGCATAAAGAATTTCCTCCTAAGATCTAGTGATGGCTACCCTTAACGTTCCCAACAGCAGCCAGCGCTGTGTCTGTTTCATTTCAAAGTCATCGTGTGTCGTAGGGGAAAAGGCTCAAGGGTCAACCACCAACAATGTTCTACTTAGGAGTCAGGCAGATCCCCCCCACCGTAGACCCGATACTGTCCCTCACAATGAATCACTCCACAAGCTCTGCTCCAACAGCACTTTACCTGCTCTTGGACAGAACTGAAGAGCCAAGGAGAAGGCCAAGGTCATTGAAGAGAGGCTGGTGCTGGGCTCTTCTCTCAAATGCCTAATGATAGCACAAGGGGAAACGGCCTCAAGCTGTGTCAGGGGAGATTTAGGTTGGATCTTAGGAAGAAGTTCTTTACTGAGAGAGTGGTTGGGCACTGGAACAGGCTGCCCAGAGAGGTGGTGGAGTCCCTATCCCTGGAGGTGTTTAAAAACTGAGTAGCTAGGGCACTTGAAGCCACAGCCTAGGGGTTAGGGAGCTGTTGGGATGAGGGCTGGACTTGATGATCCTGGGGGTCCTTTCCACCCGGGATGATGCTACGATCATCAGGAGGGGCAGACTGCATTTCCAAACTTTGTATCCAACAAACAGGCTTCAGGAGATGGGTCAGTGGCTGGGGGTTGTAGGGCAGATAGTTGGACTTGGCGATCATCTTGAAGGTCTTGTCCAACCTTGATGATTCTATGACTCACCTTAGATTAGGATGTTCAACACTTCCACTCCAGCTTATCCCTGTGACCCTTAAAAACTCTGAGTCTGTCTGTCTGTTTAGAGTCACTTTTCCATATGGCTTGAAAATCTCTTCTGACACGCTCCTGCTCTAGCTGTCCGTGGTGGGACACCTGTTTGCACCAGTACCCCCCAAACTCATTTTGGTGACACTCACCTAGTTGTTCTTTGAAAGACACCACTGTTCTCCCTGAACTTGGCCGCTGCTGACAGGTTTTGGTGAAAGAGAAGAGCAGCCCTGACCACCTCAGGTGACACTGTTCATGTTTGTCATTAGGCAGAACCTCGTGCACATCGACATCAGCTACCACGACCTGAGCTACAAAATCATGCAGCAGCAGAAGGCCCTGACTATATCTGAGCTGCTTGGTAAGTGGTTGCTTAACATTTCCTTAGTAATACCTAATAGTGATTAACAACTATTAATAGCTAATTAATGGAGGAGAAGGCTCCAAGGGGGCCTGATAGTGACCTTCCAGTCCCTGACAGGGGCTGTCACAAGGCTGAGGAAGGCTGTTCACAAGGGCAGGGAACAACAGGATGAGGAGTTCTAGTTTGAAGCTGGAAAAGGGCAGAGTGAGGTCGGACAGCAGGAAAAAGCTCTTGAATCTGAGGGTGGGGGATCCCCGGAACAAGCTTCCCAGAGACGGGGTGGAGGCCCCATCCCTGGAGCTGTTCAAGGTCAGGGTGGATGGGGCTCTGGGCAACCTGGGCTGGGGAATGATGGCCCTGCTTGTTGCAGGGGGGCTGGACTGGGTGCCTTTTGACGGTCCCTTCCAACACTATGATTCTACCATTCCATATCCCACACAGCACTGTAGGAGCAGCGAAGTTTGTGGCATTAGAGAGGACAGGGAGGAGAAGCAAGAGACCGATTCCGAAGCCATAGGAGCAGGAACCGTTTGGAGCGCCTGTTGTGCAGCAGGGTCTGCTCTGCCGCGCTCGCTCTAGTTAGAATTTTAAGAACCCACATTATTCTTTTGCAATAAACACTTTAAGAATATTAATTCTGTTTTCATAAGGTGACGGATGGTGTCTGTTGGGTTTATTTAACACCGCGGGGGCTGTTTGCTCGCTAGAGTAAACCAGGCGCTTCGGGTGACTGACACATGTTTATCCCCTGCTGCTGCAGCTGATGTCGGGGGCCAGCTCGGACTGTTCTGTGGTGCCAGTATGATTACAATCATAGAACTGCTGGAGTATGTCTTCACCAACTTCTGCTGGATGTGCATCTTTCTGCTACTGAAAGCTCCTGAAATGCCTCAATGGAACAACACGTCCCAGAGCCACGCGACACACAAGGAGAAGAAGGGAATCCAAGAATGCTAGCGGCTGGGGGAAGCACCAAATCACTTGTTTCTGCAGCTTATCTTCCCTCCCCTCTCTGCACTCCTCCTTCCTAGGACTAGTCACTCTGCTAAGCAGCTTTGCACAGCCAATAGAGAAAATCGCCCCCTTTATCCAAAATGTTAAAGAATTACCGACGTTTGTAAAAGCAGAGCGAGTGGTACCCGCTGAACCAGTGCCGAACCACCTGGTGCCTGGGACGTGGGACCCTCCGAAGGGCCAGGAGCAGCCTCTGCACTCTTAAATAATCACAAACTCACAGAATTATTAAGGTTGGAAAAGACCTTCAAGATCATCAAGTCCAATCATCCGCAGTGTAAATGCTGTGCCTGAACCTCCAGGAAAGCTGCCGGCCACAGCTGTGCTCTAGAGCTCACAGCATTCTGCCACACCATCCACCATCCACCCAGCTTCAGCGACTAATAACATGAAGATTATATAAGATATAAATATTAATAATATAAGTGTAATAGCATAAAGAAAGTCATCAGGGTACTTGCTAAACAGTTAAATCCTTAAGACAAAGTAGCTCCTGGTATGAGGGAGAATCACAGAACATTAGGGATTGGAAGGGACCTTGGAAGATCATCCAGTCCAATCCACCCACCACAGCAGGATCCCTTAGATCAGGTCACACAGGAACATGGCCAGACGGGTTTTAAACATCTCCAGAGAAGGAGACTCCACAACACCCCTGGGCAGCCTCTTCCAGGGCTCTGGCACCCTCACCATGAATAAGCTCCTTCTCACATTGATGTGGAACCTCCTCTGTTCCAGCTCACACACACCCGTTGTCCCTTGTCCTGTCATTGGGTGCCCCTGAGCAGAGCCTGGCTCCATCCTCCTGACACCCACCCTTCACATGTTTATCAACATTCATGGGGTCACCCCTCAGTCTCCATTTTTCCAAGCTCGAAAGACCCAGATCCTGCAGCCTTTCCCCATCAGGGAGATGCTCCACTCCATCATCCCTATGGCTCTATGCTGGGCTTTCTCCAGCAGTTCAATGTCCTTTTCAACCCATCAGAGCTGTAGCCACAGAGGTCTGGTGTGGTGGAAGGCTGGAGATGGTTAAGGACCACCATCAAAAGTTTCCTTCCCTCAGTCACAGAATCACGAAGGTTGGAAAAGACCTTCAAGATCATTAAGGTCAACCATCTGCCCTACAACCCCCAACCCATCTCCTGAAACACCCTGGCTGCCCTTTTTTCCCTTCCTTCTGAGTATTTCCCGTGGCTACTATCGCAGTCTCCATGGCAGATACCTCTGCAGGTCCCATAAAGGATTTATTGAAGGAGAAGCTGCCGTTTGACCAAAGCGCTCAGGAAACCAGCCTGGCACTTACTCACCTGGCAAAGAAAGCGAAGACCGAGTGCTCCGTAGGACTGTCACACGCCCACATTAGCTCATTGCAGCTTCTCACCAGCAGATGCCCCACTTACCTCAGGCTTCCTTCACTTCTCCCGTTGCAGCTGATCCATCACCAAGGAACTGCTCAGTGCAACTTCAACACGAACATTTTCCCCTGATTAATGATGTAGGAGCCGCAGAAATACTTCCAAGGAACTGCTGGCAGAGCTGGCACGGCTCAGACTTCACTAAGTGACTGTGTCTTTGCTGCACAAGAACATCTGGCCACTCTCCTGTGACACCAAGAGCTGATCACAGCATCTCTTAAGGAGCTTCCACAAGCCAGCTGACCAGCTGCTGCTTAAGGAAGTCTTGGCTGGGGTAAAATAAGACTCTCCTTCCTCGTCCCCGATTCTTTAAGATAAAACTAGACAGGGAAACAGGACTTTTCCTACAGTTGCTCCAGTGTGCTGGGGGCTGGCTGTGCCCATCCCACCCACAGGTATCTGTCCTGTGTGTGGATCTGCTGCTGCATCACCTCACCCACTTCAGCCCTGGCAGACAGGCAGGACTTGAGGCAGGACTGGACCATTGCTGAGGCACCCAGCATGTGCTCAGAAGCTTCATTTTGAAATGCAAACCAACAAAGACAAGAACATTTAGAAGAAGGGAGACTTTGCTTCACGAGCTGTGAACAACTGGGTCTTTCAGGGCTGCAGACACAGAACCACAGTGCTGTTCAGGTAGGAGAAGACCCTACCAGCCACTACCACTGCTCTACCAAGGTCACTACCAGACTGGATCTCTCAGCACCACATCTAAATGATCTTTAAACACCTCCAGGTTTGGGGACTCAGCTCTCTCCCCTCGGCAGCCTGTTCCAAGCCCTGACTGCTTAGTGAACAATGTTTGCTACTGCCCAGCCTAACCCTCCCCTGGAGCAGCTTGAGGCCGGTCCCTTTAAATCCGTCACTAATGACCTGTGAGAAGAGACCAGCACCCCCCTCTCTGCCGTTTCCCTTCAGGCAGAACCTGCAAAAACTGATCAAACCCGACATTTGGTTGTGGTTTTGCCCAACCCAACGCCTGCGACACCAGCACAACGGCTCAGTTCTTAGTGCAACTTCCATGACGAACACTCTCAGTAACTTGAGATAGGAATTTCCATATCACCTCTTTTCCCTGAATGACCAGCAGGTCCTTAACGTTTCTAGCCATTGTTTGGCATCATTTGTTTGACTTGATGTAGAGTTGAGTAGGAATTTTCCAACCTCAAATGGCAAACACCTTCAGACCAGGTCCCTCTGCACTCAGAGCTCTCTCACGGCTCCTGCATCCTCTACCGCAGAGCCAGTCAGGCTGGAGAATCATAGAACCATAGACTGGCCAGAGTTGGAAGGGATCTTAAAGATCATCGAGTTCCAACCTCCCTGCACAGGCAGGGACACCTTCACTAGAGCAGATTACTCAGGGCCCCAGACAACCTGCCCTTCAGCACTGCCAGCCATGGGGCAGCCACAACCGCCTTGGGCAACCTGTTCCAGCATCTCCCCACCCTCACAGCAAATAATTGGTTCCTCAGGTCCAACCTCAACCTCCCCTCTTCAAATCTGGAACCATTTCCTTTTGTCGTCTTGCTACCACCCCTGTCCTCATACCCCAGTATCAGACTGTCCTGCAGTCCTGCTGCAGCGGCCACAGGTCTCCAAGGCAAAAAAAATCAGGCGCTGTGCAAATGAAAACGACATGAAAATCCTTCTCAGAGAAACTCTGAAGTTCAATATTTAGAAAGATGTGGCAGTGCCGCATCTTTGGCTTCTGAGCTTTAAACAGGTAACACAAACACTCATCTCTTAAAGCAGGGTCTGCTTTGTAGCAGGTTGTTTCTGCTTCTGGGACACTTCTCCTCTAAGAGCTTCCGTAGGGGCAGACAAGGAATGCTGCGTAGTGCCGGGGAAAGTTCAGCTCCTTCATCTTGGATCAGGGCTGTTACATAACGCAGCTGTTGCACCATCCCGACTAAAAATGCTACCCAAGATCACATTTAACCATTTCTGACGCCGATACTGGAGTGAGCTGCTGGAGTGAACCCAGAGGAGCCATGGAAATGCTCGGAGGGCTGGAGCCCCTCTGCTCCGGGGGCTGGCTGAAGGAGTTGGGGTTGTTCAGCCTGGAGAGGAGAAAGCTCTAGGGAGACCTTATAGCCACCTTCTAGTGCCTGACAGGGGCTGTCAGAAGGCTGGGGAAGGCTGTTCACAAGGGCGGGGAATGATAGGACAAGGGGTCCTGGTTTGAAGCTGGAAAAGGGCAGAGGGCAGAGTGAGCTCGGACAGCAGGAAAAAACTCTTGAATCTGAGGGTGAGGGATCCCTGAAACAGGCTTGCCAGAGACGGGGTGGAGGTCCCATCCCTGGAGCCATTCAAGGTCAGGCTGACTGGGGCTCTGGGTAACCTGGGCTGGGGAGTGATGGCCCTGCTAGCTAGATGCCCTTTGGAGGTCCCTTCCAACCCTGTGATTCGTTAAAGTGTTACCTGAGCATAAGGTTCAACTCAAGTGTCACTTCAGTAGCTGAAGGCAGTGTTTAAGTGAAGACTAGTTTTGGCAACAAAAGGGATTAAGTGCCTGAATCCTACTGGATTCCCGGAGATGGAAGCTCTCATATGAACAGCAATTGCTGTAGAGCTTAAGAACGTGGGTTACACTACAGAGTAGCTTAACAAGAGCTTTAATACTTTAAAATCACTACGAAGGTAGAATATAAACATAGAACGTACCGTCCTCCTCCAGCACGAAGCAGAGTGTGGAAACTCCAGTTGCTTCGCATCCACTCGCATGAACGACATCCGTATGCAGCCACAGGCACCTCAGATCCCGCATCTTCAGAAGCCACCAGTGAATTTCTGGTACGCTCAAATGAGATACCCAACAGCAGTTTGCACTAACAGCATGAGGGAGAGCCAGGGCAGGCTCTCATGGAGTGTAGGGATGTGCTGCTACCCAACAGCGAGGGGATGGAAAGGAATGGAAGGGGTTCCTCCCTTCATTTCCTGCTCCTAATGCTTTGCTTGGCAATGCACATCCTGCCTCGAGTTGGGGATGGTTAGATGTTGCCCAGTGACAAAGGAGTATCTGCACCTCATTGCTCCTCTGGACCCACTCCAGCCCCTCAATCTCTTGCTTGAAGTGAGGGGCCCAGCACTGCCCCCAGTATTCGAGGGGAGTCCAGTGCCCAGGAGAGGGGGAGAATGATGTCCGCAGCTCTGCTGGTGACCACACTATTGCTGACCCAAGCCACGATGCCATTTGCCTTCCAGGCCACCTGGGCACCCTGCTGGCTGCTGTTTAGCCAGTTGTCACCCAGTGCTGCCAGGTCCCTCTCTGCCAGGCTGCTCTCCAGCTGCTCAACCCCCAGGCGGTAGCTGCAAGGGGTTACTGCAGCCAAAGTGTCACCCTACCCTTGGCCCTGTTAAACCTCATCCCACCGGCCTCTGCCCATTGACCCAGCCTGTCCAGATCCCTCAGCATCTCCCTCCCCTCCAGCAGATCGATCCTCCCCCCAGCTTGGTGTCATCCACAAATTTAGTGAGGGTAGACTTGATCCCTAAGGGACACCACTGGTCACTGGACACCAACTGGCTGGGGCACCATTCCCAACAACTCTGTGTCCAGCTATCCCACTGTGCTCTGTATAGAGCGGTGGCACACAGCTTTCTCTGGGAAGAAAACCCCCGGAGCTCTGTAAGTCAGTGGAAAAAATAATTTATTGCCGTTTCCGTTGCACATTCACAGGGAACATTGACAGCCACATCCTGTGCTGGCTGGGTGTGCGAGATACAGACAGGCTGCAGACACAGAGGGATTGCACTGTCCTAGTTCACACTGCAGATATTCAGAACCTCAGTCAGATCAGAACGGTTCTCACTCAGTAAAATGCACTGTGTGCTGCAGGTACAAGAGGTCAGTGCATCGGAAACCTCCTCCAATTGTACTAAGTGCATCAGCTGGTCAAAGTCACTACGTCCCTTACAAGCATTACAGCCCTCAGAATGTTCTCAGGTCCTCTCAAGGAACAAAACAGGATCATTTCTCAAAGTCAGTCATCAAACCAGAAGGCAACTGTGAGAGCCAGGTCCCAGCAGCACACCTTTCCATCCCAGGGTCTCCATCGGCAGAGACTCACAGCACTACTAACAGGTGGTTTAGAACTGCCCAGCTATCTATTATGAATGTGACAGCTTCATGTACCATTAACCAAACATCATTAATACTACCCTCATTAACACAAACACACGAGCAACACACTGCGAGCGAAGAGCATTTCAGCAGCGGCACACTGGCACATGCTTCACACAGCAGCATGGGACAGCCAGCTGCCTCCTTTCAACAGAGAAAACCTTCACATAGAGTCTACAAAGGCAAAACTCAGGGTGGTATCAAAAGAGGAACCTTTTTCCACTCAAGAGTTTACAGAGCATTCACAAAACAAATGGGGATTGTGGTAACAGCAGAACTAGATCTGAGAAACACGGTCTCTACAATCATTGTCATAGTGCTGCTTCCTTCAAGCATCATCTCACAAAACAGTTCCGTAAGCTCGTGGTTCTGCCCAACAACAGGATCACCCACGGTGTCAGGAGTGTCACTGCTTCACAGAACCACTGCATTGCAGAGATGGAGATGAAGCTGTGAAGCATCAGGCTCGAGCGGCTAGTGATGGCGTGCACACCACAGATGGTGCTTGGTACTGTCTGGGGGAAGGAAGGGGCGCGGGACTGATGGAGAAAAGCAGCATGTTGGAGAAAGGGGAGCTGCAAATACATGCTCAGAGCACAGAGAACACAGGACCAAACACCCAGGGAAGCAAAGGGCAAGCAAGCCTGGAGGAAACTGATGAGTGTGGCTTCAGGAGGAGGGTGAGAGACAACAGTACTGCGGATGGCAACGGGAGATATGGCGTGGAGTAACATTCATAACCTTACTGCCTGGCACCCTACGTGGAGACAGTGCCGCACCCTATCCAGCGTCCTCTTCTTCTTCCCCCAGCTCAGCAAGCATCAGGCTTTGTCTCCTTGAGTGCATGCAAGTAGAATTGGAGAAGTAAGGGATTGTCAGTGCAGTGACAAAACCCATTCTCACAACTCACAGCCAACAGCAGTAAATAATGAAATAATAAATCCCAGCTTATGTAACACACACACAGAGCGCCCTTCCCTCCACACACACACACAGAGCCCTGCCCTCCCCTCGGTGCTGCGCATAGGGCTGCAATTCCTCTGCTCCCAGGGGAGCTACCAGCTCTGACTGAGATACTTGAACTTGTTCCCATCAGTAACGTGGGAACAGGGAAGAACTGAAAGACATTTCCAAGTGGAGAATGATGTCAGTCAGACATCTGAGGCTCTCTGTGAACTTTATTTTTAGCAACAAACAGCTCTGTTTCTTAGGAGAGAAGCTGCAGCTGAACCTCTGTTATAAGATTACAACTCCCATGATTATTTGAACATGCGGACGAGTGGATGCAGGAGGACTGGCTACCCACAGGAGCCCTTGCTCTGTGTGTACATGGGAAGCAGCTCTGGCTTTGCTGTAATGGCACCAGGAAAGAGAGAAGGTGAAGAACATAAAGGAGCAGCACCCCAAGCCAGTGGTGGTCCAGTCTGTCTCAGAACGACTGGCTCATGGTAGCTGTCAGAGATGCCAGCTCAGGAACCAAGGCTGTGCTACAGGGAGCCGCTCCAACCCTATCATCTTCCACAGGCCTAGCACAGACAGCATTGTGCTCTTTGCTCACCACACATTAAAAGCTGGGCTTCAGGGTAAAACATCAGCGCTGACAGAACTGCGCATGCTGAGCTATCACTCCCTATGGGATATATCAAGCAGAGTATCTCAGTGATGGGAATCAATCCTAAAGACACTGGAGGCAGAAAGGTTCACTATAGAAGAAGATTATTCTTTCCTGCTGATTAGCAGAAGTATCTTCAGGATAATTCAAGATATACCCTGTGTCTGCTCTGACAACCCACTGGCTGCAATGTTCTGGGGTGACCTTCAAGGGGATTTACCATGTGGTTCCTGAATCACCTGTTACCCTTTGTTGCTGCAGACAGCTGCCCTGAAAGAAAGGCACTGCTCACCATAAGAGATCAGTACGTGTAGGGCTGACAGGCTGGAGAACAAGAGTCTGAAATACACCCTCACCTAAAGCAAAGCTACTGCTCTGCAACAGTCCCAAAGTGTTATCAGAGTTTTGCCTCTGGGTTATGACTCAGACATCCAGCCTATCGAGAGCCAGGAACACCACAAAGCAGCAAAATTTAAAACTCTAAACTATCGGAACCCTCTATTCACGTGAGATGTGTGTGGGGCTGAAACAAGGAGAACACCCCCTGACTCAGTGCTCCGATATTTCACATGCGAAGTGACCGTGTGCCCTGCTGTGAATGACATGGCAGAGTTCGTAACGCAGGAGAAAGGTGAAAGGTGTTTAATTCAAATACATTTTAAATACAACTACAGGTTTGAAAGAGCAGCAGCCACGTGAAAACACCTTGATACAGGATAAAAATAAGGAAGAGTGGTACAAAGAGTGGCCCCCACGATACTACTGTGAGCAACACCTACTACAATACAGACTTCAGCAGAGCTCTGCCCTTAACACCAGGACTTGCCGTTAACAAGTCAGTGCTCACACACTTGGGTACCAGTGGTAATAAATCTGGGTTAGATCTGCAGAGCCCAAACAGGTTGACAGGCTGAGTTTCATGTCTCAGAAGCACACGAGCTCTCAGGAGTGGTAATTAACTGACTGTGTCTTACAGGACTGACTCCAGCCAAGGCGATGGGCAGCTTTCATGACTTGACTCAGGGGTATTAAGATTAAACACAGGATCTTCAAACCCTTTCTATTTATTACTCCAAACTGTGTTAATTTACCCTTTTTTCTCCCCAGTGGGAGGAACGCAGGCATCTGCTCAGCTATGGCAGCGCAGCCAGCAAACCACCACCTCACTCACATCTCTAGGTCTGGAGCACACTTGTGAGTCTAGAGCTTGCAGTGAGATTCTGGTCAATACACACCCAGACTTCTGAAACTGAGGTGTGAGCTTAACATGCTCAAAGACCTTGACCTTACACATTGTTTTGAGAAGACTTGGGCTCATCTGCCATTTAGAAGAAAGTGTTTCCACCCTCTGTGTTTATAGAGCTGGACCACAACAGATGCAGCTGGGGCTAACAGACCACTACACACGTCAGGCATCAACCTGCCTAGGAGGAACTGCTGGACTGCTGCCGAAGCACTTGTAAGGCCCTCCCTGTAGGAAATCAGATGCTGGGGTTTGACAGCCAGCTGTCAGCTGAACAGAATCAGACATTATACTGTAGTACCTAGTACAGTGGAGCAATGCTAAGAGGAGGGAGATGAGAGGTTTAACCACTTGGCCCTCCCTCACAGCCCTTTAAAACACAAAAGCCTTCTTTCAGGGACTGCAAAGACAAACAATCAGGGACTTGAATGTGGTGTCAGAGAGTAAATGGTTTAATGAAAGTGTGTACTAGACTCTTCCTTTTTTCCTAGGGAATATTTACTTTTGCAAACACAACTGGATCTCAGTGGTTTAGATTCAACTGGCCGTGTTTACAAAACAACAGTACAAACCCGACACTCTGGCTGGTCATACCTCTGTCTCTGTGTTCTTTCTGGACAAGAACCAAACCTGCATGGGTTCTTTTTTACCCTTCATAGACACTGGACCCCTGTACTCCAGGTGGAACTGAGGGTCTGAATTTTCTGGTGTCATGAGACACCTGCAATGGAAAGAGAAGACAGGTCAGTGTATGCACTGGGGGTGTACAACACAGAACACTCAATGTGCTGCACATACAGAAGCAAATTCACACAAGACTAGTCTATGCCTGGCTCATTACCAGTACTCCAAAGACAATCTATCACACTGCAGCCTGCCAGGCAGTTTCTGGAGGACTCACATATGTGAAGCATTTGTGGCAGGAGTCCCACCACATTCAGCTCCACAGACACCAAGATGTTCTGCTGATAGTGATCTCCTTCCGGGTGCCAACAGTGAGAAAAAGACTCAAGCACTCACCTGTAAGTGTACTCGGAGACATTGATCTTCCCCTTTTCTCCGGTAGTTTCGGTTCTGCTTGTTAGATTGACAGTGTTTCCAAAGAGGCAGTAGCGTGGCATCCTCTGGCCTATGACACCCGTGACCACCTCACCGGTGTGGATGCCTATTGTTATCTTCAGGGAGAACAAACACATTTGGAATATTCCAAATCAGCACAGCAAACCTGATGCTTCTCCCTAAACACAGGGGTTAGGCTATTTCTATCAACTGGAGTTTATTTTCCCAGTGTGCCACTCCTGCTTCCCCAAAGCCTGGCACTGTGCATTGTCATGGCTCTGTTTCCCACGTGAAAGCACAAACCCCCTGCCTTTCCAGCAGGCACCGTGCCTTGCTGCTGTTATCTACTGTGAAATAAACAGTGGGAAGAGATGCAAAACCCTGCAGGACTGTCTAACGAGGGCTCGGAAGGTGCAGCAATGGATGGGGTCAAGGGAAACACAGGGTTTCTCAGGGAATTTTTCATTTCAAAGCCAAACAGACAGGACAGGGGTTTGAAGCAGCTCTTTCTTACAACACACTACAGTTATTTTGAAGCCCCAGGTTTTCAGAGAATCACAGAACATCAGGGATTGGAAGAGACCTCAAAAGATCATCCAGTCCCATCCCCCTGACACAGCAGGATCTCCTAGATCCAGTCCCACAGGAACACGGTCAGGTGGGTCTGAAGTGTCTCCAGAGAAGGAGACTCCACAACCCCTCTGGGCAGCCCCTTCCAGGGCTCTGTCACCCTCACTGGTTGACAGAGAAGTTCCTTCTCAGGTTGGTGTGGAACTTCCTCTGTTCCAGCTCACACTTGCTGCCCCTTGTCACTTCATCTAGTGACCAAGTAAGGTGCACAGATCTGAGCTAGGTGTTAGACCAACGATCGTGTAAACAGAAACAGGCACTGCACACATTTCTTACTGTTCCCACAACCTTCAAAAGAGGCCTGGAGAATGCAGCCTACCTGGTTCTGGGTTAACACCACAACCTCTTTATTACATCCCACAAGTGACCTCCCACTAACAAACACTGCTGCCAGAACTACCTGTGGAACTGTACTTCTTGTTAATGCAGCACCTTCTCATGCTGACATGATCAGAAACATAACCGAGGGAGCATCACTGTTCTGTTCACTGAGATGGAGAAGGCCTAATGAACTGTACTTGGTGCTTCAAGGAAATTAGTGGATTACACCGAAACGATGAGAAAACAGACACAAACGATGTGGATCTCATTTAGTCCCTTTAAAGGTCAAGCACAATAACTGGATTTTAAGGCCTGGGAACTGCACAGTCCATCTACACACCACCTTTCACATGGTTTGGAGGCTTCAGTCTTCAATCTAACAGTGACAAAGCAAGATTTGAGCATTATCATCTCAGAGCATTGCCATCACATCAGGGAGTGGGCTCTGCAGTCATTACTAACCTGGACAGGCTCACCGTCAACTTGAACTTGGCCGGCTATTTCCATCATATCCAGTGCCAGGTGGCAGATGGACCGTGCATGGTGAATGCAAGGCTCAGGCAGACCACTCACTGTCATGTACTTGTCCCCAACTGTTTCCACCTATCAAGACACACATTTCAATTCCTTTATCATCACAGAATCATCATGGCTGGAAAGGACCTCCAGGATCATCCAGTCCAACCCTTAGCCCAGCAGCTCCCTAACCCCTACACCATGGCCTCAAGTGCTCCAGCTACTCAATTTTTAAACACCTCCAGGGATGGGGACTCCACCACCTCCCTGGGCAGCCTGTTCCAGTGCCCAACCACTCTCTCAGCAAAGAACTTCTTCCTAAGATCCAATCTGAACCTCCCCTGATGCAACTTGAGTCCATTTTCCCTCGTCCTATCATTAGTAATTTGGGAGAAGAGACCAGCACCAGCCTCACAACAACCTCCTTTGAGTTAGCTGTAGAAAGCAAGAAAGTCACCTCTCAGCCTCCTCTTCTCTAGACTAAGTAACTCCAGTTCCCTCAGCCACTGCCCACAGGGCCTGATCTCCAGCACTCTCACAGCAGGCTGTTCCTTCAGGACTGCCTGTCCTTTCAAACAGTTTCTCTTCACTTTCATTCCAATCATGCTAATTGCCACCCTCCCTGCGCCTTAAGAATTCATTGCATGCCCACATTAGAAGTGACACTGATTGTGTGAACTTGAGCCTCTCTTGTGGAGTCTTCTGAATCCCTGTAGAAACTGAGCATCCTTTGACTCACACCCTTGATTCACTTGGCACAGAAAACAGATTTCTAGTAGAAGCTAGGAATGAATCCTGAGTCTATAAACACAAAAGCACACTCATGTACATATAAATGGGATGTGTGTATCTCCCCATCTTCCTGCTACCAGCCACCATCTGCAACTACTCCCCACTCCTGACACAGGAATTAAATTCACATTGAATAACTGACTAACAAGCAGGAGCCCCAGGTGTACAACTGAAAAGCTTCAAGCACAGAGACAGCAGAGCTACAAACTGTGTCAGTGTTCACTTTGCTAAATGCAAAAGTAGGTCTTTACATCCCTCTGATGAGTGAGTGGCTGTGCAGAAATCCTGCTGAGACCTAGGGCCTTTATAGTCCTTAACAGATAGATCACA
>JAOXOE010000405.1:320704-341102 GCA_028565055.1 Phoeniculus purpureus | reverse complement strand
GGACCTCCAGGATCATCACATCCAGCCCTCAGCCCAACAGCTCCCTAAACCCTAGACGATGGCCTCAAGTGCCCTAGCTACTCAGTTTTTAAACACCTCCAGGGATGGGGACTCCACCACCTCCCTGGGCAACCTGCTGCACCTTCCTCTTCCTCAGCTCAGAAACAACAGGAAACATTTCAAAAGACCAAGAACATGACTACTTTTTCTTAAATCCTAAAGTCTGCAGGATGGAAACAGCAACACCACAGGAAATTGAGTCTCACGTTAAACACTTCTAAAGCCTTCTGTTTACCTTATAAACAAATGGATTCCTTCGAGAGTCAGTCAGAATATCAAATCTGGTGTAGAGATCATTTAGAAGATTAACAATCTTCATGGCTCCCTCTCCAGACGCATGTTTGCTGCAGAAGGTGTTGAAGCCCACGATGCCACTGAAAAGAATGGTCACATTGTCGTAGCGCTTGGCTGGAACAGGACGCTTGTGCCTCAGCTCATTGGCCACCGATGGCGGTAGGACTGAGTACAGTAACCTGAAAGTGTGAGAAAAGACAGACAAAGAATGTAGGGGAAGGTCTTCACATCAACACTCAAGGATTACCTTTAGGGCATTTTTACAGTGGGTCATTTATAGCACAGTCACACCATCAAAGAGCGATACAACAGGTGTTTAGAATCATAAAATGTTCTAGGCTGGAAGGGACCTCTAGATGTCATCTAGTCCAACCTTCCTACACAGGGACAGCTCTACCTAGGTCAGGCAGCTCAGAGCCTTATCCAGCCTGACCTTAAATGACTCCAGGGATGGGGCCCCCACCACCTCCCCCGGGCAGCCCATTCCAGCCATCAACCACCCTCACATTGAAGAGCTTCCAATATCCAGCCTAAACCTATCCTTTCCCAGCTTGAAACCACTGCTCCTTGTCCTGTTTCCTGAAGAAGATGCTCTTTGGGTAGCAGAACCTGATCTACTCACCTACAGCTGTGACATTCCCAACATCAGTCCATCAACATTACCAACAAAATGAGACACACACTGCTAGTTCCTCTAACAGCATTCCTGCCACACCACCAGCTCACAGAACGTGGTTTTGCTCACAGAACCACAAGAACTGCCAAAAAGGCAGTGATCAGAGTTTTCCACCTCTGGATGCGATTCCCGCACTGCTAAGTGATTCTCCTTTGGCTGAGCGTGCTGCTCTTACCGGGCACTGTGTGTTTGCTTAAATTAACAGCCCATCTGAAACTAACACTCGTTCATGTTACCAATCACACAGATACAATCCAATTCATACCCAGAGAGCTTCACTCTGCTCTCAAGCACACTCCAGCTGTCTATGTACCTGTCAGGCCAGCTCCCTCCTTGCCCAGCTAGGTGGGCAAGCTGAGGATGTGTTTTACTAATCCTGAACACAACCTCCTGCACAAACAGCCGTTAGCTGGCAGGTTCACTGGTGCAAGAGTGAGTGCTGCTGGTACACAACACAGTGACTGACACTGCTGCAGCAGCAGCCAAGGAGCTACAATTCCTGGAGATAAAATGGCTTTCTCAAACCAGACAGTAGCAATTAATAGAATAGGTCTTTGTTTCGGCTCATAGTCTCTCTGACTTTTCAGTCCACCCCTTTCATGTCTTTCAACTGTAATTTCCACTGTTCTGTGACATGAAAAAAACATCTGTCAGCAGAACTTGCGGCATAACAGATGCTAATTCTACTGCTCAGCACAACCTGCTAGAAATTCTTCTATTACAGAGATGGGAACTAGGTTTTACAAGTGAGTCAGCCACCAACCCCACACTGCTTGTCACACAAACCCCTTTAATTTCCCTGCCAGCAGACCTCAAGCTGAGTTGCCACAGGGTAATGTCATGAATTTGATCAAAGAATTGACTGTAGAAAAGGATTTGAAGCCCCAAACACTTTGTTTTCCTGCACTCACCCTTCCTGCACAGCAGTACCATCCAGTGGTACCACCAGTGGGTTTGGGGCTGACTCTACCATCACATCTGTAGTGCTGTGCAAAACTCTGCCTCCACGCAGCCTGTTGTTTAGGCTTCTGAGAGTTGTTTCTCTGTTGCACTACCCTGTGAGCAAGGCAGTTTTAAAGACAAAGGGATTTACAACCAGTTTAAAGCTCTCTGTGAAAATGAGCCTTTGGGCATCTGTCAAACTCATTGTGGCTTCAGAGACTGTAGGTGAGACAGTCCACAAAACTACAGGTGTAGACAACTCACAGAGCAAAATGGATTGTCAGCTCCCTCCCCATCAGGGAAGGAGCCATCACAACACCCCAGCAGAGAATGGTTTAGGTTGGAAAAGAACTTTAGGACTGAATTCAACCCTGACTCCAGCTGTCCTAATCCACCACTAAATCCTGTCCCTGAGCTCCACATCTCCACAACTGTGAAACATGGCCAGGGATGGCCTTTCAACCCCCTCCCTGGGCAGCCTGTTTCAAAGCCTGAGGGCGCTTTCCAGGAAGGATTTCATAAGCATCTCTGGCCAATTTTAGGGATGATGCCCTTCCATCCAAGCCCAAGCTCTCTGTGTGCTCCAACTGTTCGTTGATGAACAGAACTTCCCTGGAGTATCTGATACTTACAGGGATTTGTACAGCCCAGGCCAACACACCAAAAGCATCAAACACTGACTCTCATTTTCAGCCTGATACTGTCACTGTGATCCAGCAGCCCCTGGCTGGGACCTTGTGCCAACTACAGACAGAAACCGTGGCAAATCATGACAGTAATCCAAAATAAACCCCAGAGTTGAGCAGTTTCTCCCCTCCACAGGCTTCCCAGTTCCTCTCCCCTCCACAGGTTTCACAGTTCCTCTCCCCAAATGATTCATAGAAAGGGCATTCGCAGTAACACATGGGACAGCCTAAACTGAAGATGACACCGACAATCTAAACGCAGAACTCCCCCATGGGGTGTGAAAGGAGAAGATTCTTGACTCCTGAATCTTTCTTCTAATCTTTCCAAGATTCGATGACTTGTTGAAGAAGAGAGCTATAAATAACACACTGCTGCGACTGAGCTCAGAGTCAGGATTCTGTTCTTACGTGTCTGTCTTCTTCTTTTCATCTTCCAGCGCACGCAGCGTGTGCTGCAGTCTGTCGGTGAGGATCTCCAGCTCTTGAGTCAGTTTGTACTCCTCTCTGAACTGCTCTCCCAAGAGAACCAAATCGCGAGTAGCATCGTGCAATGGAATATCACTCAGATATAAACCTCTTCTGGTTAAATCATCCAAGTTCATCACACTGCAACATGGAGAAATATTGAACAATGTGGGTACAATCCACTTGAGAAAGGAGCATTTACAAGTCAAACAAACAGCAGAGGATGCTCAATAACTTATTCTATCAGTATAATATTGATCTATGATAGCAATAGCTCCTAATGCTGTGCTTCTGACCTCAGGATGAGCTGTACCATATATTCCCTCTACAAACCTATTTATCCCAATCCCTGCCAACACACGGCTCTTGATTTTCACAATGCAACGCAGCATTCCCATTGAGCTGCTTCATGACTACATGGAATGCACACAGCTCAGCACACAAACCAAGGCAAGCTCACAGTAAAGTAGCCCCTTCCCTTTCTGTCTTCTCCCAATCGCCCATGCCAACCACTTTGTTATCACAGAGCAGTAGGGATTGGAAGGGATCATCTAGTCTAATCCCCGTGCCCTACTACGCTGAAACCACTGCAAAAAACAGGTGGACACACATACGAAACCAGATCATCGTGGAATTTCTTAGCACTCTGAGTAAGAAACAAACTGCAAAAACCTGTCCAAAATCACAGAAACAAAATGAACCCCCTTGTGTTTCACCTGGGCCAGAGCATCCCATGGGTTAGACTTAATTAATTAATAATCACTTGAGTTCAGATGTTGAAACACTCCTCTCTCTTTCAGAACACGCACTTCACTATCAAGGAAATCAATACTTGAACCAATTAATCTCTCTAACAGAGTATCTCCTAATGGCCTCCAGATCAGTAATGGTAAAATGAAAAGCAGTGTTACAGAACTCTGAGGGTTTAAAGCACCTTGGGGAACACAGAAAGAGAATGCTGTCTGCTTCAGGCAAGTAGATCATCTGCCCTTTCAGGCGTAAGCAGCTGATTTCTGTGCCAGTCAGCTCATCTTCACACTCCAGCTTCTCTACATCCAGCAGCCCCTCCTGGCGATGAGAAGTCACAATGATGTAAAGCCAACGGACATGTGTTACACACCAAGTTAGGCACCAAAGTGCCTTCACTACAAAGGCAGTCAGAGTGCTTGGAACAGTTACACCCGAAGGTTTCTCATCTGAACACCAGACATAACACACACCTTAACATTGTGATCTGCTCCCTCAAAGATATAAAGCTGTTTCTTTACAGTCACAACATCAGTTCTTTTCTATGTCATCTCTTAACAACAGCTGGACAGCAGCACTGCCTATTCCATGAAATTATGTGCCTGGGAGCATCTTTACAGGTACATTTCTCTATAAATAGGTTCTCTGACACAACAGGCGCTGTTCTACATGGGTCCTGTCACCCACCCCCTCTCCTGCCCTCTCCAGGGCAAAAGCAAAGAGAACCGTACGGGCTCAGGAAAGGAACAGTTCATATTTGTCTGATACACTCATGCAGCAACAATAACTGACACATCATCATGGGTTGGCCCTTTGAAAGAGAGCATTGGCCACAGAGACTGCACACCCTTCTTGGGCAGCTCATTCCAGTGCTCTGTCACCCTCACTGGGAAGAAGTTCTTCCTCCTGTTGAGGTGGAACTTCCTGTGCTCTAGCTTACATCCATCTTGAGCTTTCAGCACTCCCTACCTCTCCCAAGCACGCTCATTTATACAAGAGCCAGGTGAATGATCTCTAGTTACCTTGGTCCTCAGCACAAAGACTGTGTTGATATGTGAGAGGATTCCATGGAAACTGATATCGATGTGAGGCCGGACCAAGGAGAACACTGACAACAGATTGCAATTCCCTGGCTGCAGCTAGGATTGAAAAAGAACAAACAGATTGCTATGTTTCACAAGGAGAACACACAACGAGGAACTACACCTCCACTTGCCTACATGACAAGACAGAACGGAAGAGGATACATACCTGATGCATTTCTCCATTAAAACACAAGGTTTTTCGAGGGATGGATTTACCTCGAGAGTAAACAGGCTTCAGAGAGCAACTCCAGGCTGGCAGACAACTCTGTGCACTTGCACCTGGCTATTGCATTCATCAGCTGTCAAGCTGCTCCCACTGGGCAGTCTGGTGTTTTCAGCATCTTACCTTTTGCTGCTCTTACCTGGCTGCTCTTACCTGTCCCTTGTTTTTAGAAGCACTGTCAGCTCTTTGAGGCAAGAGCTAACGTCCCTCATCCACACACACAGTAGGTAACAGTAAAGAGGCCTCTGTGCTGTCAATAACCAGAGGGAAGTGCAGCAGCTGTGTTTGGTCTAGAACACTCACACGTGTGTCACATAGTTCAGCCCATCTTTGATAATACCGATGCTTTTGATGCACAGGCCAAGAAAACAGACTACAACTTCAGTTCTACTTCTCTGACAGCGTCAGTGTGTGAAGGGATTACTGTCCCTAACACACAGTACGTCTGCTGCCACACCACAGGCAAGATCACCTCCTGAATCCCAGGTCAAGCTGAACTGACTGTCTCAGGTCTACCTGCTACTTCTATAGTACCTTGGAGTGAGCGATAAGTAGTAACAGGTATCAAGGTAAAACCTGAACGGTGGGGGTGAGCAGATGTTTCCTGCTCAAGCTTCCTTCCCTCCTGCACACAGACATGGCTGTAAGGAATGGAACAGTGCTGCTGCACAACTAGGGATGTTTTCAGTCCTTTTCCAAACAAGAAAGGCACAGTGCAGTACCAATTGCACAGATATGATGCTTAGACAGAATCCTATGTCTATTTATTCAGCTTTGAAAAAACCCTGTGAGGCATCAAACACCAGAGACCTCTCTGGTTATTCACACATGAGAAGGTCTAACCTGCGGAAGGACTCTGTAGATAGCGTTGCCACACTGTGTGACCACCAGGTCTCTGTCAAATATTATGTGGAAAGGAAAGGCCTTGCAGAAGGTGTAGGGGCTGATACGAGACTCCTGAGTACCATTTTCTTCAAATCTGTCGAGGTCTTCATAGTAGTCCTCTTCTTTAGACTCCTTCTCTTCAATCAAGAACTGAATGTGGTCACATTCCTCATTTCTCTGCTGAATAACCTAGAAAATGAAAGAAAAATTAAATCTTGAAAGCTCTGCTACTCCTTAATAACTGGAATGGTACTAAAAAGGCACTTGAAAAAGATACAAGTATGGAGTCATTACTTCTGATTCAGTCTGTAATGCCAGGTGAATAACTGTGCCTCTGTGTAGCCAGCTGCTCTCTGCACAACCACCACGCTGAAGGTCACTCAAACGCAGTTGATGTGGCCTGAGGGAAATGCACATCCTGACACCAGGGGGTCACCGTTATGCTTCTGCAGGAATGTGCCAGAAAACAGGGCTGTCCCTTCCCCCGGAATGAACACAGCACAGTCCGCTTTAATCCTTCTCAGGGTGGGTGAAATGTGTATCCCAGGTCAGCAACACAACCACAGACACTGCTGATGAGACAAGAGGGGCACACTAATGATAGGACAAGGAGCAACGGGTGTGACCTGGAACAGAGGATCTGTTCCACATCAATCTGGGAAGGAGCTTCTTCCCAGTGAGCGTGATAGAGCCCTGGAAGGGGCTGCCCAGGGGGCTTGTGGAGTCTTCTCCTGGAGACATTTAAAACCCACCTGGATATATTCCTGTGTGACTTGGTCTAGGTGATCCTGCTGTGGTGGGGGGATTGGACTGGAAGACCTTTCGATGTCCCTTCCAATCCCTTGTGTTATACAATGCTGTCATTCCACCCACCGTGTCAGCAGATGTAAAACAAGCGCTTCTGGCCATCAACACAATGATTAAGTTCCAGCCCTCCATGCTTACACCTACAGACTCAACCTACCTGGCCAGAGACTTCCCTGAGAGAGACACCTGCCCTAAATACTGCACAGCTCGCTTCCCTAAATTAGAGCTCAGCTATTGTTTCTCTCTGCAAGGGGAGTTTGCATGCCACGGAATGTCATTACGCTGTCATTGTTGGAGAAGCCTCTATTAAATGCTTGACAAACCCAAGTTCAGTGACAGAAGCAACAAAGCCAAGATTCAAGTCTAATTTTAACTCCCCCTGCGGTCCTAGCTGGTGGGGTGACATCAGCTCTCCACTTCTAAGAGCTCAATCACCATAGTAACTGCAGCTAAAAAACAAAGGTAAAAATTCAAGCGAATCTGTAACATCTAACTGCTGACCTCCCTGTGCTCTCCAGGAGCTGGATCTACAGCGCTTGTCCTTGCTCAGGCCAGTGAAACATCACACAAATATTTCAGAGAAAGATGTATTTAAAAATGACTTTGCAGTTGAGCTTCACACAAGACATTAAATGAAGCCGCATGTCTTATGAACACAGGCTGCTCAGTTGCCTCTGATGGAGCCACAAGACAAGCCTCAGCTCTATGGACAGGGGCATACCCCCAGGACATACTCCTATCTCAGCAGAGAGAGACAATGTCCTTGGACAGGGATCTTTATTCTCATTTATTGTGAAGATTAATACAAAGCCGAGGCTTTTTTTGCTGTTTCAAGGTCAATAGAGGACGAAGGTTTGATTAACTCAGTCAGTTATGACCGTGAATTTCTGACTGCAGCTGTTTCAGAGTGATCCTACCATTTTCACAGTGAGAACTGTACCACTTTTTGCCCACCCAAAGCTAAAACTGTGGGGATGTCCCACCCGGCAGCTGGTATCAAGGCAAAGACACACTGCCCCAAACCTCTGAGCCTGGGGCTGAAGGTTGCTGCTGCCCATGGGCCAGAATTCGAGGCTCCGTGGTTATGCTCCACAGTTGACTTACACAGAGCTGATGTTCTCACGTGTGGATCAGTACTGATCAGGGCTGAGGGCACATCACTTTCTAACAGGAAGAAAACAGGGTAACAGGCAGAACACGGAGCATCCCACACACACTCGCTCCAGTTCAGAGGTAATGGGTAACACTCACTCTAGACACCTCTGTGCTGGAGGTCTGGAAGACGAGTTTGGACGTGAATTCAACTTTGTGCTCCCTTACAACAGGTCTGAACAACACTATTAAACCTCTGGTTAATCACAGTGCAACGATAAAAGTTTCCAGAAAAGACTGTTCAACACAGTCTTCTCAACAGGGTAACATTTAGACTGGGAACATCTGTCAGATGCCTGATAGCTGCTTTGCACTGCCCAGGTTCCTCCTGTACACCACTGAGGACTTTTGTCTCTGCATGACCCCTTAAATACCCCTAACTGACAGAACTCTGACCAACAGAAAAGCAAATCATGTAAAGGAACAGGTGAGGATAAAAATAACCCAGAAAATAAATCCTACTGCTTCAAATCCCATACGTTTCCTCAGCTCAGTTTACTTTACAGCTTCACGACAGCTGGATAGAAAAAGCTAAGCAGATCTCGTAGGACAAGCCTGAGCATGGAGAGCACAGGGACTGCATGTGCTGCCTGTGGAAGGAAAGGGAGTGCTTGTCAACCACAGTCTCAGGAGCCAGCTTTCCAGCATGGTTCTCCTTACCTGTCTCAACAACCTAAACAAACAGGGCCCTGAGCAGAGGATTGTTGATTCTGGTGCATCCTTCCGTATCCGATCACTAGCACCTGTTGTGAGAGTCTCAACTAAGGGTTTCTACAGAGAAGTATTTGAACAAGAACATCAAGTGTATCACCATCACTCCGCAGAACCAGTCACCCCTACAAATGTGAGCTAGCTCATAAGAGAAAAATTAAAAGGCCCCATGTGGCAGTAAAAACACCTTTGCCACTGAGTTCCTTGTGAATGTCTTGTCTGAGCATCATCACGGTTTTGTGAGGCACTCATGAAACTGAGGAGTTTTCTGAGCAAGCACACACTGTGGAAAAGTCATGTGGCCAGGAGACAGCTTAAAATAACAAAGACTGCGTTCTGTGCCTGCTGAGATTCTTCTCTGCTTCATGAAAAATACTTTATACCAATTAGAATCAGAGTCACGATGGCTGGAAAGGATCTCCAGGACCATCAAGACCAGCCCTCATCCCAACATCTCCCCAGCTCTTAGAGCACAGCCTCAAGTGCTCCATCTACTTGGTTTTTGAACACCTCCAGTATTTCTAACACCAAAAAGGTTTTATTTGCTGTTCTGTTGCTCTGTATGGATAAGCAGCAGCCTCTTCTCCATTGCACAAGTGGCATTACATAAACTCTCTGACTGAGGAACACTTCTCCACCTCTGTAGGTGGATATCCAGGCACACTCCCACACAGTGGCAGCATGAGATCCACAACAGCTCCTGGTTCTGCAAAGGACCTGGGATTCAGCAAACACTCCTCGCCAGCCAGGTCTCATCAACACCAATCAGCCTTACAGCCTGCATTTAGATGAAGAATCTAGAACTCAGACAAAATCGCCATGTTCTCACAGAACAGTGTAAGAAACACTCACCAAATACAGAACCAAGAGGGAACAAACACCCTAGTATCTGATTTCAGTAGATGCCATCTCCTCCTTCAGCCAGGTGATACTGCTCTGACCTGCTCCCCGCTGGGTCTGTGTTCAAACCAGCGCTGGCCTTTGCAGCATGTGGCTGACACAAGACTCGACGGCCCCTCCTGAATCGGAATTGATGCCACAGTGAAGAGCAACAATGGAAGTGATGATTGCCTGCCATCACTTCACTTTTGATTTCCTTCATTCAACCTTCCAGTGGGCACAGCCCTTCACACATTACCTTCATATCTATTTCTGTACCGTGGATCTGCTGGGCTACTGTTTTGATGATCCCAATGACAATATCCTGTAGACCTTCTCTTTCTGAGTAGTAGTGCAGAATGAGACCCTTCCCCTTCTCGGCATCAGTGCACCTAAAGGATGGGGCTCGCATTCCCGGGTAGATGGTAGCAAGGTGGTCATGCAGAGCATCCAGATTCTGGAAGAAGAAATTCAAAACATGATTAGGCAGTCACTTTGTAATTCTGAAGAAAATAAGTACATGTTCTGTGTCATCACCTTTCTCCTCCTGCTCACATTACAGAATCACAGAGCATCAGGGATTGGAAGGGACCTTGAAAGATCACCCAGTCCAATCCCCTTGCCACAGCAGGATCCCCTAGGTCCAGTTGCACAGGAACATGGCCAGGCGGGTTTGAAACTTCTCCAGAGAAGGAAACTGGGCATTTGCCTCACTATTGGTAGAGCTGCTCTCAGAGCGGGATATCAGGCAGCTTGTGGTGTTCATGATTCTGTGATTCTGTTCTTTCCATCTACTGTGGCGATATCCAGAGAATCACGGACTGATTGGGTTGGAAGTGACCTCAGAAATCACCCACAGGCAGGGACACCTCTCACCACACCAGGGTGTACAGAGCACCATCCAACCTGGCCTTGGACACTTCCAGGAACGATGGAGCAGCCACAACCTCCCTGGGCCGCCTGTTCCAGTGCCTCAGCACCCTCCCAAGAGCTAACCTAAAACTCCCCTCTCAAATACAGATAATAGACATGAATCTTTTCCCTTATTTTCAAGTAAACAGGCTAGTTCTGCTGTCACAAAAGCCATCCCAAGCTTACAGCGCCTGACAGTTTCAAAGTTCAAGTGACTGAAAGGCCAAACTCAGTGTGTTCTTTCAGAATAACTGAAAAGCCCCCCTGAATCCATAGAACACATCACAGCTATGGCAGTGCTGCTTCAACAAGGTTACTCAGGAACGGGAAGAGGTCTGCTGTGCCCATGTCCCACACATCTCCTTTACCTTTAAATCTCAGCTGGGCAAACAGCTGTCTGGAGAGAAGAGCTAAATGATCAATCATCGATGGGCACAACCAACCCTGACATTAAAGAACAGTGAGATCACAGTCACATCCAGAACACAACACTCGCTCCTACCTCTGCTTGTGAAGCAGTCACCGAGGTTCCAGATTGCCATTTACTGTGTATTTACACAGAATCACAGAGCATTAGGGATTGGAATAGACCTTGAAAGATCACCTAGACCAAGTCACACAGGAACATGGCCAGGCAGGTTTGAAATGCCTCCAGAAAAGGAGACTCTACAACCCCCCCTGGATAGCCCCTTCTAAGGCTCTGTCACCTTCACTGGGAAGAAGCTCCTTCTCATATTGATGTGGAACCTCCTATTTTCCAGCTCACACCCACAGACCCTTGGCCTATCACTAGATGACATTGAGAAGACATTGGCTCCATCCTCCTGACACCCATACTTCACATATTTATAGACATTAATGATGTCACCCCTCAGTCCCCTTTATTCCAAGCTCAAGAGACTCATCTCCCTCAGCCTTTCCTCATCAGGGAGGTGTTCTACTCCCCTCACCATCTTCATGGCTCTGCACTGGACTATCTCCAGCAGTTCTGGGTCCTTTGGTAACTGAGGGACCCAGAACTGGACATAATATTTAAATCCACTTAGGTCTAGTATCACATGGCTGTGTGAGTGTTCTGCTTTGAAAGCTGAGTAGAATCTCTAAGTCTATCTCTAAGTCTAATTTGTGTGTTTTCTGTAGAAAAGTTTAAAGTTTGGGTTTTAAAAAGTTGAAAAGTGGCAGCTCCCCCACTCCGCTCCTCCTCTCCCATGTCAACAACTTCCACCTCCTTTGCTTCTTTCCATCTTTGACTGTTCAGAGCTGCATCAGAGCTGCTGAGAGAAGAATATTACTGCTCCTCAAGGTGAAGAAAACTTATAGAAGGGGAAAGAATTGCCTGGAGAAACTGGTAAAATTCTGAAACTTTGAGATTTATGATGATTGAGACTGAAGTTAGATGACCACCATGATTTGAGAGATGAGCAAGAACTGTCTATGACAACATTCTGAACGTTTCCAATCTCAGTTCAATGTAAGGGTAGTGTGACAAAAGTATGTATCCCTGTGTCTTGTGTGGGGCCTTTCTCTGATGTGTGATGGGGGAATTAATTAAAATGTCTCGATACCTTTCTTCCACAAATTGAGTCAGTTGTTTCATTGTCTACAGATTCGTGTATTAAACCCTCCCTTTGTGCCTGATGCTTTAGCTAAAAGCTCTTGGTTGAGATACAGTCGGGGTCTCTGACCCAGGACAGTGATGAGGCATAAATGTACATGCCAGTGTTCAGGGGTAATCCAGGAAGGGTTGTATTTTGTAAGGCCAAGTGTCTGCCAGGAAATCTAGGAATACAGGAACCTCCTCAATAAACTGGACCACAGACAAAATAATTCAGAGCAAGCAATTACACTCTGGGCACAAAGAGCTCTCAGATGTGACCATCCTTTGAGAAGTTCTGTCGGGTAGCCAGCAGCCAATTCCTTCTGGGTCTGGAGTTTCTGAGGAGGTATAAGAAAGCTGTGATCTCAGTTTCTGCTTGTTTCTTGCAACTAGACAACATGATTTCCATGCTTTCTTATCTGACTATCAGCTTGTCACCATGTTAATTTCTTCTCGGCTGGTTTGTTGCTTCCCAGCAAAACCCTGAAGAGGCCAACAAGTCATAGCCTGCTTCTGACAGAAAATAAACAAACCCAGTGGCTGTTTTCAGACTGAAGAAAGTACAGCACACATTTCCCATGGTGCTTCATCTACATCACCTTTTACAAGCAGCCCCAAGTCATCTCTCCCTGGGGTTGCTATTGGAGAGAGGCAGTGGAGCTGCAGTTCAAAGGCAGTGCACCGTAGTGAGTATAATGGGGCACAGCATCTTGCATTAATTGGATTCACATTTTGTCTGAGCAGTGCAGTTACACTTTAGAGCTTTCTGATTTACTCTTGTCTTCCTAGACAGCACAGCTGATTATCACAGTTGCTGTGGCAGGGGGATTGGACTAGATCATCTTTCAGGGTCCCTTCCAATCCCTAATGATTCTATGATTCTTTGATCTTAGGATGGTTATTTCTGTCCCTCCCTAACAGTTTCCTCCTGTCCCAATACAACTCCAGCACTAACAGGAAGTAGAGTAGGGACTTACATTTAAATTTCAGTTGTAGACGTTCAAGCATTTATCCTAAATCAGATGTTGTTTAGATGTTTAGCACAGAAAGCACAGCCCAATTTGCTGAACAGCACTGCAGTAACAACTAGTTATCTGTGTTGTAAAATCCATGCAACTCCTTCACAGACTGAGTCCAGAGCACCACTAAATGGTTGACGTGCTCTCTTGCAACCCCGCTCCCCAAGCAAACTGGTTCCACAAGGGAGTATCTCCAGTGTGCTGCCTGGGCTGTTCTGCACCTTCACAAGCACCTGTCCGTCATCAGATGTCTGGAAGCACACTGAACTGCATCTCATGTGAGCTGTGAAGTGCTTCCTCCAACAGCTGCCTCTTCTCCTGGGAGCCATCCAGAGGAAATGAGGCTCTTAGATATGAATTCCGTAGGATGTGCTCAGCCTGGAACTTCCTCTGGTGCCTCAGTTTGGTTTGGTTGCTATACGAACATCTCCAAATTAGAACTTGAAGAAACAACAATCTGGGAGTCAATCCGTTCCAGCTGTTGGTGGGCATTCGGCTGCACATACTGACTGTGGGGTAAGCAAAGAGCTTGCTGCACTCAGAGCCTTGCTCACACAGTCAAGAAGCAGTAGAGATGCACTTCCAGACCAAGGAGCTGAAACCATGAGATATCGCACTCCCACTCTATTTTTTTGTTGTGTTTGAGCCATTCTAAATGGACACTGCAGATTCTAGTGGAACACAGGTGTCTGCATTTCTCATCTGTTCACCTGCTATGGGCCCAAGGTGCCACCAGGTACAGGCAATATAAAGTTCAGCTGGCTTCCTGGCTCCTAGAGAGTTCAGGTGTTTGCCAGTGCTTGGCCTGGCACTCAAGACATTGATTTTAAAACCTCTGACAGCAGTGAGCACCATCATGATGGGAAAAAACCAAAGATCTTCAAGCAAGAAGCAGCAGTGACACTGAATCAGGCCAACCCTGGCCAGTCTGACAGCAAAACCACTGCAAATGGCACCTGAAACACAAAGACTGGCAGTTCAGCTCTGCACGAGACTGAGAATCTGCAAACTTCTCTGAACTACCTGAAACTAGTTACCTGAAATTCACTGCACTGTGATGAACTAAATCGCTGTGAGAGAACGAGCCACTGCTTCAGTCTGAGCTGCATTCAGTACAAAGCTACTGCCCACAACACAGAAGTACTCTGTGGGTTTTTAAGAGGTCCACTGTCTTTCAGGACAATCTGCAAGCTTTCCAGGCCTGTGTTCTCCATAGAAAATGTAAATATTAGCTGTATTTGTGCTATCTTTCTCTTTCACAAAGCTTGAGGAACTTGTGTCTCATCTGTGAATAAACTCCTATTTCTCAGATGTCAAGGGAAACAGAAAATTACTACAAGGTTTATTTTCACAAGCTTTGAAAACCTGCAGCCCTTCCATGTAACCTGGGCTCTGTGAAGGTTTTGGAAGTGCCTGCTGGAACTCTGTGTATTCTAAGAGTCTAACAAAAGTTGAGCCCATTAAACCTCATCTCCACCTGTTTTTATGGCAGGTCCAACAGATTGAGTTCCTGATCTAATCTAACTACCGCAAGGCGCTAAAATAATAAATCAGAGAAAACCCTGATTTTCCATCATCGTACAAAGCTCCCAAGTACACTCCTGGCACAGCTACCACCGCATTAGTCCTGCTCAGACTCACAGGAGTGTATCATCGCTGTCATCTGCGGAGCTGAACTCAAACACAGCAGCTGGAAGTGCTGCCAACAGAATACAAACATAAGCTGTTCATATCTTCACAAACTGTTTGGAGCACACTGTCCTTGTTCTTTTCCTTGCCATCACACAAGGAGCAGAACAAGAAGTACACTGTATGGGAATGGCCTAGGGAAGGCCTGTCCCATCCGTAACTGGGGTGGTTATACTGGGAGATGATACAGCACAATCTCCATCTCCAAGTCTCCAACTAATCTGCTCACCAGATCACACTTCTGCCCGAGAGCTGAAATCATCAGGCACTAAACTCTTACCTGCAGAAACTCTCGGACGTTGGAGCCCAAGACACGGAGGATTGTGTCATAACCAGACTCTTGGCAGAACACAAAAAACATCTTCCCAAACATCTGCAGAATTTCCCCAGCATTCAGGTCTGGATAAGAGAGCAAAACATGGTTCAGTTCGAGCACTGCATTTCACATGCTGGGCTTGGTGCTTCAGTCTTACATTGCTCTGTAAAAGAGGCAGGATGTACGCTCCAACCAGAGCCATTAGGTAAGAATAGGAGAAAAAACACATTCAGGGTCCACAAAGCAAATACATGAAACTGATACAGCAGTTTCATTAACATCTACCAGTTACCATTACGACTCTGCTGCATCAAGCATTGCACACGCTTCTAGCACTTCAGACTTAGACTCAGCTCAGGAAGTACTGCTTGAACATGAAGGACCTCTGCCGTAAGCAGTGACTGCCTCAGGGGAGTTTCTTCTCATTAACAGCATGAAACCACATCAGCTTCTCCACTTCAACATCATCACTCACTAGTCTTACAGGTTCTTGGTTAATTACTGATTAGGAACAAATTTATTCACATCCAATCCCAGAATGTTAGGGATCCCCTTGGATCCAGTTGCACAGAGACAATCCACCTGCCACAGCAGGATCCCCTGGATCCACTTGTGCAGAAACATGGCCAGGTGGGTTTTAAACATCTCCAGAGAAGGAGACTCCACAACCTCCCATGGGCAGCCCCTTCCAGGGCTCTGTCACCCTCACTGGGAAGAAGCTCCTTCTCAGACAGATGTGGAACCCCCTCTGTTGCTGACAGATTTCATTCTACTGTTTGAACTCCAGAGCCACGCCAATTTAAAAAACAATGCTGCCTAGACCAAAGGCAGAGAGGATGAAGTGCCCAAGCCACAGCCATCTCTGTCACTTGCTATGCTTGTTCCACAGAGAGATGAAGCATTCATTCACAGGGTGCTCTTGCAGCACTGGTTGAGCCCTGGTTGTAAGGTCAAGGTAATTAGAGCTGTACTCATGATTACCTCTAACACAGACGATGCTCTAAGGTTGAAGCATCACTGAAGTTTACGGCATACCTATTGCTTGGAACACTTTGTAAGTAATAAAACTCACTTCAGGGAAGGAATAAAAACCATAAATAAGTAGGACCCCTTCATCTGAGACTTCATTAAGTTCTCTTTGACCAATACCCTGCTCAGTACTTCTTTTGTGCTAATCCCCATTTCGATCTCTGCTACGGGGACACGTTTTGTTAAGGATAAGGAAGACATTCAGAAGATGTCTGCGCTACTTACTAAGGACCTTGCTTGCAGCCGCAACCAGATCATAGGTTTTGGAATCATCGTAAATTATTCTGACCAGAAACTGTCCTTCTTCATCCAGCTGTGCCTCCTTCCTGAAAACAGAACACAAACCTGTTGGTTGAGGGAGAAGCAGCATCAATTCTCTGCTCTGTCTGTTATGCATCACCTGACACCAGTCTTTTCAACAAGGCTGTAGACTCTACGTCTGAGAAAGCCGTAGCAGATGGTACTAGTGGGGAATGAAATACCTTTCATTCAGAACTCTGCATATAGCCAGTTAATAGGAAAAAAAGGATGCTAGAACTTTGTAGGGCCTTGTTCTTGCATTGCACACCAGTTCTGTGTGATTACAGCATCACCACTTCAGCTAGAGCACAATAAAGGAACCAATTCCCAAGCCCGGGTTTAAGATGGCTCATGCCCACGTCACACGCAAACTTACCGCTGCTGTTCAGTAAAAAAAACCAAAATGAATTAACTCCTTTGGTCTTTTGGAATCATTTATCACTGATTCAGCTTGAAGGGCTAGGGCCATAATTCTCCCCCTGCACTGGGGGAGGCCTCCCCTCGGGTACTGGGGGTGGTGCTGGACCCCTCACTTCAAGAAAGAGATTGAGGGGCTGGAGCAGGTCCAGAGAAGCGACAAGGCTGGGGAAAGAACTGGAGGGAAAGGCTGTGGGAGCTCGTACCCAGGAGGAGAATCAGGGGGACCTTCTCCCTCTCTCCAACTCCCTGTAGGGAGGTTGAGTCAGGTCAGGGTCAGGCTCTTCTCCCAGGCAACCAGCACCAGGACTAGAGGGCAGGGCCTGAAGCTGCACCAGGGGAGGGTTAGGTTGGATGTTAGGAAGCCCTTCCTCATGGAAAAGGTGATCAGAGCCTTGACTGGACTAGCTAGGGCAGTGGTGGGGTCCCTATCTCTGGTGGTGTTGAAGGGCAGGCTGGTGTGGCTGCTGTGGTGATGTTAGGTCCTAAGCAGGGCTGGCTGAGCTCAGAGGGCTTCTCCAGCCTCAATCATTCTGGGATTCTGCAATACCTTCTTGTTTTACTCTCCTCCATTTGTATAGGAACAAATGCAGGAACCAGCACTCCCCAGCTGCCCAGCCAGTGTGGTTGACAGTGTCGAGTATAAATACTTCATAACCTACACATCTTGGGGATCAAGTGCAGTGATCAACAGCACTTCTGGTAAGGCTGATTCCTGTTTCACATGGCAGCACTCTATTGACATGAATTTTAATTTAACCCTCCAATTAGCAACCAACAGTCTTTGATAATGTTTCCTTATCAATGGATGTCCAGAACCCACTATTTTCTCTTTTTCCCCTTGCTCAGCACACTGTTGACCAAAAATTACACAACATTGTTGTCACATTTTCACAAACAGATCTATTTTTTTCATTATTTAACAAAGTCTTGTGACTGCTACTTCAAATAGACATTTTTGCACTCCCTCTGAATGGGTTTAATGAGCAAAAAACAAGCTAAGCAACTCTCCAGAACTAACACAACAAGGCTAGAGGGGAGTGGAGACTAAACACCCTACAGAATTCTGTGTCTATGGAGCATTACTCTCTACTCAGTGGCACAGAAAATAGTAATAAACTTAATGGGCGGGTTCGTTCTGATGCTCGAAAATATTTTCATGCTTCAAAACAGTTCTTCTGGGTCTCCTCCCCAGCTGTTCTCTGCTCAGCCTGCAGGATATCACATCTCACCAATTCCTGAGCACAGCCCCCATGCCACATGCTCCTTTTTTTCTTAAGTACAGGGAGAGCTGGAGTTATCAGTAGGAGAGCACAGGAGGTCAGTCAGGTAGAGTTCACATCTCCTAAGGAGGCAGAGTTCACATTTCCTAGAAGCTTAGCTGAAATTAATACACAAACATAAATCCACCTTGTTTCTCTGACTCTCAGAACACGGTGTGTAAGCACTAGTCAGACACAGCTTGGAAGGAGGTTTGCAAAGGGTGCACAAACATTCCCACATCCCTAATACATGCCGTGCTTTCCTTGCATCTCTCTGATCTCAGCCAAACCACAAAGAACAACACAGCTGTGGAAAAGCTGTGGATATCCTCAAATCCATTGCATTCTTGCTCAGGCCAGCAGAGTGTGAGAATGTGCACTGTTAAAAACTGACCCAGTTGGATGATGCTGGTACCTCTTTCAAAACTTCGCTCATTTCCCATTACATCGACTGGAACTCTTCCTGTTCGCTTCTCGCGCCAAGCCACGCGCCCTTTCTTCTCATTCCATTTGTCTTTCCCTTGTCAAAGTTTCTCTTCAATGCCTGCAGTCTGCCCTTTCCAGACCCCCCACTGGATCTGTCAATGGCTATTACATTTCCCTTGAAATGCTCTGCTCCCATCTTTGTTCCCAGTGTTTGACCAGGTAAAACTGTGAGGGGAAAATGATCCCAGCTCTGACGTTTTCTGCAGAGCTCAGTGTTTGATCACAGAGGCATTAAGAGGAGATAAATCCTAGAACAGCCAGGGTTGGAAGGGATCTTAAAGACTATCCAGTTCCAACCCCCTGCACAGGCAGGGACACCTTCACTAGAGCAGGTTACTCAGGGCCCCAGACAACCTGCCCTTCAACACTGACAGGGACAGGGCAGGCACAACTGCCCTGGGCAACCTGTTCCCCCATCTCAGCACCCTCACAGCAAAGAATTGGTTTCGTGTGGCCAGCCTCCATCTTCCTTCTTCAAGGCTGGAACCCTTTCCCCTTGTCCTCTCACTGCCACCCCTGTCAAAAGCCCTCCATCAGCTTTCTTGGAGCCCCCTTCCTGCAGAGATTGGAAAGCTGCTGAGAGGCCACCTGGGAGCCTCCTCTTCTCCAGGCTGAACAACCAACTTGCTCAGTCTGTCCTCAGAGGTGAGGTGCTGCAGCCCTCTAAGCATGTGAGTTGTTCTCCTCTGGACCCCTTCCAGGAGCTCTGTGTCCTTCTGATGTTGGGGACTCCAGAACTGGACCCAGCAGTACAGAAGAGAGGCAGAAAATCACCTCCCTTGACCAACTTCCTTAAAGGCTGGACTGGGAATGAGCCAAAAGCAACAAGATTTCCAAGCCCTGGTTAATTTTTCAGTGAAGCAGCAAAACCTCTCCAGCAAACAGTTACCTTAGCTATGGCCCCCCTTTCAATACCTGGTATAGGCCAATGACAACAGAATTTACACTTCTTGAGACAAAAGCCAGGTACCTTCTGCTTTCCAGTTAGTCAACAACCAAACCTTTAACAGAACTCCAAGGTTTTAAAGCTCTTGCCCAACCTGACCCCTGTTTTGAGCAGGCAGATGGGCTATTTCTCATCTCCTAAACCTACACTCTCTAGCTAACTGCTAGAGTCTGGCAGCCCTCCTTATTTACTAAGTGTGGATGGTTACACAGAGTCCTTCAAATGGTGGGAAACAAAAATTCCAGCCCCGACTTTTTGAAAATGCCTTTGTTTTCCTCCAGAATGTTTATACCATCCAGGTGAATGTGAGGAAGTGCACTGGGGAAAAGGGAACCTGCACCACAGAAAATAACACACCATACAGAGGGTGTTTTCACACACAGTTTGACCTCCAAAGCAGTGGAAAAATTCCTGTGGAGCAGATCAAAGCAAGGTCAAGTGTTAAGGCAGCCAGTCGTCCAATACTCAGGCTAACACACCACAGACTGCTGTTGGCCCAGCAGCATAGAACAGTGTTACAGGTCACAACCACAGAACACTAGGGATAGGAAGCACCCTTGAAAGATCATCCAGTCCCATCTCCCTGCCACAGCAGCATCCCCTAGATCCAGGCACACAGGAACATGGCCAGGTGGGTTTGAAACATCGCCAGAGAAGGAGACTCCACAACCCCCTGGGCAGCCCCTTCCGGGGCTCTGGCACCCTCACCAGCAAGTAGTTCCTTCTCAGATTGATGTGGAACCTCCTCTGTTCCAGCTCACACCCAGTGCCCCATGTCCTATCACTGGGTGCCCCTGAGCAGAGCCTGGCTCC
>JAOXOE010000405.1:290712-320695 GCA_028565055.1 Phoeniculus purpureus | reverse complement strand
TGGAACCTCCTCTGTTCCAGCTCACACCCAGTGCCCCATGTCCTATCACTGGGTGCCCCTGAGCAGAGCCTGGCTCCATCCTCCTGACATCCACCCTTTCCATACTTACTGACATTCATGGGGTCACCCCTCAGGCTTCTTTTTTCCCCCAGCTCAAGAGACCCAGCTCCCTCAGCCTTTCCTCAGCAGGGAGATGCTCCACTCCTTTCATCATCTCTGTGGCTCCGTAGTGGACTCTCTCCAGCAGCTGTGTGTCCCTCTTAACCTGACAGGCCAGAACTGGATACAAGATTCCAGATGTGGTCTCACCAGGGCAGAGCAGAGGGGGAGGAGAACCTCTCTCCATCTATTAACCACCCCCTTCTGATCCACCGCAGGATGCCATTCGCCTTCTTTGCCACAAGGGCCAATTGCTGGCTCCTGGCCATACTGGTCGGGACCTTTGAAAGTCTCTCCCATTCTGACACCAGCACAGTATTTCAAAACACACTGCTCACGTTCAAAGGTGACATCAATAACCCACAGAGGCAGACAAAATGCTAAGTGTAGGGACACATCATTCCTAAAACGAGACGAGACTTTAAGGGCAGAATAGCTGGACACGATGCCCAGGCAGGTTGGTTGCACACAGCCCATCCTGCACTGAGTGCATGCCAATGTCAGTGGAAGGTTGCAGTCAAGCTGTAGCATGAAAGAGAACCTGAGCAAATCATAATCCATCAGGAGGCTGTTGCTGTTCAAATTTTCAGAGAGTTTTACTCCTGTGCAGTAGCACAAGCTATCATGTCCCTTCAGTCAGTCATAAAGCTGGATCTTGAAAGTATTACAGAAAAGCTAGAAAAGATTGATGTAAGACAGGATGAAAAAGTTGTATCTGAGGGTGGGGGATCCCTGGAACAGGCTGCCCAGAGAGGTGGTGGAGGCCCCATCCCTGGAGCCATTCAAGGTCAGGCTGGCTGGGGCTCTGGGCAACTTGGTCTGAGGAGTGACGGCCCTTTGGAGGCCCCTTCTAACCCTATGGTTCTATGGTTCTGCAATTAAAAAGAAACCTTCCCATTACAGAATTGTGAATTACAGACTCACTTAGGTTGGAAAAGGCCTTCTGGATCAGTGAGTCCAACCCTGAACTCAACTGTCCCAACCCACTGCTAAACCTTGTTCCTGAGCTCCAGATCTCCAAGACTGTGAAACATGGCCAGGAATGGCCATTCAATCCCCTCCGTGGGCAGTGTGTGCCAAGGGCTGAGGGCCCTTTCAGTGAAGAATTTTTTCCTAAGGTCACTCACCTCTCTGCACAGTACTTTCAGGTAGCTGTAAAGAGCAGTAAAGTTTCCCCTTAAGCCTCCTCTTCTCCAGGCTGACCAGCAGCAGCCCTCTCAGCCACCCCTCTCCGCATGCAGTCAGTACTAAGAAAGCACCATGGAAACCAACAGGGGAAAAAAAAAGGTTCAAAACAGCAGGAAGCAATTACCAAGTACTCCAAGGATGCCAAGGCCTTTCTGAGGCATCATTATGTAGGAGCTGCTGGTGGCACTTAAACAGGTCTAGAGCACCAAAAGCCCAGCTGAATCGCTTCCTAGCAAAGCTCCAGTCCCAAGTGCATGCCCTGGGTGTGTCACCACAGAAATACCACAACAGCAGCTCATTCCAACACCACCTCTAGCACTTCTTCCATGATAGGGATTGTTTCTGCTGGGACGCCTGCCACCATTGTGCTTAACTATTCCTGAGGTACTGAGAATGGAAATAGTGCTCGTTAAACTGTGGAGAGCAGTCAAAACAATCCTCCGACAGGATAACACTAGCACACTCAGAATGCCAGTGCGGGGCTGATCTCGCTGATAGGAGCGGCTCAGGTTTGCTGCTGGTCCAGGACTAACATTGACGGGTGGACTTACATGTGCCAGAAGCAGAGATGCCATCAGCAAGTTCAGAACCGCTGTCTTTGTATCTCTTCCACCTTCAAATGGCAGTCTCTGGTCATTACATTACCTCATGGATGGTTTTTGCTTGGAAAACCAGGAGAGCCATGGCCTTCAATGTATTTCACATGGATGATTTGCTACAGAGTACTTGAAATATCCACAGAATCACAGCATGATTGAGGTTGGAGAAGCTCTCTGAGCTTGCTCAGCCCAGCCCAGGACCTAACATCACCACAGTGTCCAGACCATCGCACTCAGGGCCACAGCCAGGCTGGCCTTCAACACCTCCAGCAATGGGGACTCCACCACTGCCCCGGGCAGTCCAGTCCAGCCTCTGATCACCCTTTCCATGAAGAAAGGCTTCCTAACATCCAACCTAACCCTCCCCTGGCAGCTTCAGTCCCTGCTCTCTTGTCCTGGCACTGGTTGCCTGGGAGAAGAGCCTGACTCCCAGGCAGAAGGTCCCCCCTGCATCTCCTCTTCTCCAGGCTGAGCACCCCCCAGCTCCCTCAGCCTCTCCCCATTAGCCCTTCCCTCCAGTCCCTTCCCCAGCCCCTCTTTCTTGAAGAGACAGGCCCAACACTGCCCCCAGGACACAACGGGAGGCCTCCCCAGTGCCCAGTACAGGGGGAGCATAACATCCCCAGTCCTGCTGGCTACACCACTGCTGATCCCAATCAGGATGCCATTATTGAACCACTACCCTCACTCCCCTGGAAAAAGAGAGCAGACTGGTAGGTGTTGTGTCATCCAGGGATATTTTAAAACAGCTAGCTGGGAAAAAAAGCTACAAATTATATTAAGTTTCAAGATTAAATAAAAATGGGATCGTGCCCAAGAAAGTGACGCTCAGGGTAAAGTAAATAGGGGTATTTATAGGCTCCAGAGTTGCGAGCTGTTTCCCCATTTTACGGGCTGGATATGAAAGTGTTTAATGTAGGTTTTCAAAACAAGATAATCCTACAAGATAACACTTAACAAACGAGCAAGTTCTGCGCTACTACCCAAACAGTGAAACTATTAAAAACATAGAGCTGGTGTTATTTTCCTTCCTATTACCTAACTGAGCTAAAGGGACTGGAATGTACACCACAGACCTCCAGCCACTTCACCTGTGGGACTGAAGGATCAGGTTATTACACCCAGTGTCCTGACAGCCCTGTAAGTTCTGAGTAAACTGCAAAGGACCCGAGAGATGCTGCAAGAGCCCACCACCCCACACACCCCTCATAACACAGCACTGCTTCCTTCCAGCCACACTGTTCCCAGGCATTTGGCATCCACAAAGCTTCAACTCTCACCCTCCAGCCAGGTCCTTCCACTTCAAGGAATTGAAGGAGCGGGAAGTGTCATGTCCTGACCCTAAAAATCTTGTGAATCTTAACCTCCAGACCCATGAACAATCATCTCCTTGGCATCAGTTTTAAGAACAATAAAAAACACAGTTAGAACTCTGGAACACTCTGAAGAAACCTGAGCAACACAACCTGCTATTTAACCTCATTTTCTGCACAAACACCCCAAAATTTAACCTTTTGTCCCTTCCACCACTAACAGCTTCCCAGTTCTTCCTGGCAGCTATCTGCAAGCAGTCTGTTTTTCCCAGGTTGTTAGGAGACCGACTGAACAGAACACCGCATCTGTAGCTCTGGGTAAAGCCACACGGTGCTAAGGCGGCAGTGAAAAAGCAATTCCCGTGGTTTGCTTTTCACAGACCACTGCAATTAATTATAACCAGAGTCCTACAGGCCCCACAACAGGGGCTGCAGATAGTCTGTTTTGTCGTGGGTGTTCGTGATAGGAGAATTAACACCCTATAATAATTAACACCATATGTCTGCGATGCTTTTGAGCAGGAAACAAAACAGGAACTCCAGGTAAGCTCAACAGAGAGCACTGATACTGTAAATGAGATGGGGTCTAGGAAAGGAACACATGGAGCCAGCTCACAGCAGCTCAGCACAGCAGGGGAGACTGCAGTATTGGTTCTGGGGCACAACCCACAGCCCACCTGTTAGCTACCTTGATTCCTAATTCCTGGGAAGAAAGATACAGATTGGGAGGACAAACGATTGAGAACAAACCTTAGAAGGACTTGGGGTGGTGGGATGAAGCAGAAGTTGAAAAGGACCCATCAGTGAGCAGGCCAGCCCAGAGAGCCAACCATGTCCTGGGCTGTAGCAAAAGAAGCACAGACAGTCAGTTGAGGGAGGGGATTCTCTCCCTCTGCTCTGCACTGCTGAGACCCCACCTGGAGTGCTGGGTTTAGTTCTGGAGTCCCCAACATCAGAAGGGCATAGAGCTCCTAGAAGGGCTCCAGAGGAGAACAACTCACATGCTCAGAGGGCTGCAGCACCTCCCCTCTGAGGACAGGCTGAGCAAGGTGGGATTGTTCAGCCTGGAGAAGAGGAGGCTCCCAGGTGACCTCTCAGCAGCTTCCCAGTCTCTGAAGGAAGGGGGCTCCAAGAAAGCTGATGGAGGGCTTTTGACAGGGGTGGTGGTGAGAGGACAAGGGGAAAGGGTTGCAGACTTGAAGACGAGAGATGGAGGTTGGACATGAGGAACAAACTCCTTGCTATGAGGGTGGGGAGATGCTGGAACAGGTTGCCCAGGGCAGTTGTGGCAGCGCTGAAGGGCAGGTTGTCTGGGGCTGTGAGTAACCTGCTGTAGGGAAGGTGTCCCTGCCTGCGCAGGGAGTTGGGACTGGATGCTCTTTAAGGTCCCTTCCAACCTTGGCCACTCTGTGTTTCTATTAAAAAACCCAGCAGCTTGACTGGAAAAATCCCAAAGGGGGAGACAAAACAATAAAAGCAGCATAAAATTTTTTTTAAAAAGACATTTAAAAGAAGGGAAAAAATTAAAAGATATAAAATAAAGTCACAAAAAATACAATTAAAATGGAAGTTCTCTGCACATCCAAACCTACACTTTAGGTGTTTAAAAGGAGTCTGGCACCAAGGTTCTCTTGCAAATCATCCCTTTGCCAAGAAACTCCACAAATTGGAAGGCTTTTTGCTCACTTAAGCTGCACAGCGACAGCTGTCTGAAATGCCTCAGCTCATCTCTTGTAGGGATCTAGGACTCTTATTTCCTGGTTATTTTGCACTTTTATCGCTCGTTTTGCTTATGTGGAGATAACACAGACACACAGACTCTCTTGTATCTACACACGCAAATACAGTTTATTCAAAACCCCTAGATGACCATCCACCTTGTCTCCTAGCAGAAGCGACACTGTCAACCCTGCAGACAGGCTGGTACAGACCACAGCACTGCTTCCCAGGCTTTTCAAAGGGTTGCCCTCTATCTCCTTCAAGTAAGGGGCCCACAACTGCCTCCAGTACTCCAGGGGAGGCCTCCCAAGTGCCCAGTACAGAGGGAGAGTGACATCCCTAGTCCACACTGTTGCTGATCCAAGCCAGGATGTCACTGGCCTCCTGGGCCACCTGGGCCCCCTGCTGATTCCTGTTCTGCTATTTCTTAAATCACTGAGATTTAACTGCAGAGACAACACTGAGTAACTGGAGTCTGACCTATGTTACCCTTTATTGATCTGACATAGAAGTTCATGTGTTGGATTAGCTTTCTAGAGTCAAGTGAACTGTAGAGTTAACTTCCCTCCCCTAAACTGCAGTTTTCTAGCAATCTGAAGCCAAGGAGAGAAGCTTTCTGCTGCACCAGGAGAAGTTCTAATCCACAGAACCACAGGACATTAGGGGTTGGAAGGGACCTCAAAAGACCATCCAGTACAATCCCCCTGCCACAGTAGGATACCCTAGATCCAGTCACACAGGAACATGGCCAAGTGGGTTTGAAACATCTCCAGAGAAGGAGACTCCACAACCCCCCTGGGCAGCCCCTTCCAAGGCTCTGTCACCCTCACTATGAAGTTCTTTTTCATATCCATGTGGAACCTCCTCTGTTCCAGCTCACACCCAATGCCCCCAGTCCTATCACTGGGTGCCGCTGAGCAGAGTCTGGCTCCATCCTCCTGACACCCACCCTTTCCATGTTTATCAACATTCATGGGGTCACCCCTCAGTCACTGTGTTTCACCACTTTAACCACAACAGAACAGTTACAGGAAACCAATTCTGAAGAGGCAGCTTGCCTGGAGCCTTGATGGGTGATAATGTGTGAAGTCTGGGGGAGAACAACAAAACTTTCCTTCTTTGTAGGATGAGTAATTGGCTGTTGTTCTTCCTCTGGGTGAACTTCTAGGCAACTGGGTTCCTATAAGGTCTGTGCCACCCAGCAGTCTCCCCAGACCCAGAGTATTGGCTGTTAAAAGCCAGTGTGGGTAGTCCACGCCATGCAACAGACACAGGGCAAGGAGGGGCAAACGCAGGATAACGCCTTCACGAAGCAACAAGCATCAGGAAAAGTCTATCCCTCGCTCTCTGCACCCCCCGATAAGCACAGCCAGTGCAGGATGTGTGGCTTTTGGGGCTCAGAACCACCCTTCTGCTACTGTGCAAGTTCCAACATAGCTGCTATTTTCTAGCACAGTGGTTTGACCTCTCCCTCCAGGTAATTACTGTATGAAACAGTTTGCAACTTGTGTTCAGGTCTTTCCATACTCATCAGGCTACAAAATTGTGGAACAGAAGGCAGACGAAGCCTGGAGTTGACAGGCTGTGACATTTTCTTTCCCAACTGCAGACTGTCCGTGTACCTCTGTGGGAACAACAACCGATGTACTCTCCAGGCCTCTGGTGAAGACTTGAACCCGTGTCTTGGTCAGACAACTGAGCTCTCACTGTTTTTCTTGGCAATGCATCTGAAAGTGCTACAGTCTAAGGACTAACCTGGCCTCGATTCCCATTTAGAAGCCTATGGGAAAACCCTGTGTTCATTTAATCCAGCACAGAGGGACACTTGGGAAACACAGGACCAATGACTCTGTGTATTCCCTGCTGACTAGCTCCCACACACTGCTCTGGAGCTGTTTCAGGAGACATCCTTCTGAATGCTTGTTACACAGTTAACCCTTCAGGGCTGCTGAATGTCATGCTTGTCAGCCGCTAGGCTCAGCTAGATGATTCCATCAGGACAGAAGCCACTTTGACAAATACCCTGTCACACACATTTAAATAAGTTCACCCCTAAAAAGCACCACAGAAAGCTTCCCCACCTTGGGCTGGTTATTTCTCCATCTCATTATCTGTTTTGTGCTGGACCAACACCCAGATGGTAACCCCACACACAGTACTCACTACCACACTGACACAGTGCCCTAGCACCCAGCAGCACATCCCTAGGCTTCACTGGTGTGTGAGCACCCAGTGGCCTGTATGTGAGGATTACCGAATCATTTTGGCTGGAAAAGACCCTGAACATGGACAGAATGGTCATGGCTGATGATTTCCAGTTCACACTAGCTAGTGTTGATGTTGGCTGCAGAGGAACTGAAGGCATCTAATGTCAAAGGAATCTTGAGAACCATCTTTTCAAGCCAATGCAGTCATGGCCACAAAACCCCTAATATCCCTTTGAATGATAAAATCAGGGGTTTGAGAGGAAGGTTTGAGGGAAGGGACAAATCAAAAGGGGCTTCTCAGCAAAAATTAGTTTAACAGCTCTAATTAGCAGTTTATTTAGCTAATAATCAAGAGCACCTAGAGGGGAGCTCATCACAGCAGCACATCTCTAGTTATTGCAGGTGTCAGAGTTACAGGATGTCAGGGATTTGAAGAGACCTCTAAAGATCATCCAGTCCCATCCCCCTGCCACAACAGGATCCCCAGATCCAGTCACACAGGAACATGGCTAGGTGGGTTTGAAACATCTCCAGAGAAGGAGACTCCACAATCCCCCTGGGCAGCCCCTGCCAGGGCTCTGGCACCCGCACTGGCAAGAAGGTCCTTCTCCCACTGATGTGGAACCTCCTCTGTTCCAGCTCACACTCAGTTCCGCTTGTCCTATCCTTGGGTGCCCCTGAGCAGAGCCTGGCCCCATGCTCCTGACACCCTCCCTTTCCACATCAATCAACATTCATGGGGTCACTCCTCAGTCTCCTTTTTTCAAAGCTCAAGAGATCCAGCTCCCTCAGCCTTTCCTCAGCAGGGAGACACTCTACTCCCTTCATCATCTCTGTGGTTCTGCGCTGTACTCTCTCCAGCACATTGTGTCCTTCTGGAACTGAGGGGCCCAGAACTGGACACAACATTCCAGGGGTGGAAGGAATGAACCCCAGTGAGAAGTGTACAGGCACCTTCCAACTGCCAGTGAGCAGAACCAATTATTAAGCTGAACTATCTTCAACTGCCATTAAGAGAAATCTGCTTCTGCAGTATTCAGCTAACACAGACAGACTCTCCCAAGTGGCTCTCACTATCCTCTAGGGCTTCATCCAACCTGTTCACAAACTCAGATTATCCAGTCTATAAGCAGTAGCCAGAGAAGAATTAAGGGAAAACAAATTTGGTAGAATTTACAGGTGAGAAAATGAAGGAAGGCTCCATAAATCAAGACCGTCTTTCATCACTGAGACATCAGCTGTTCTTCAGCTTATTCTGAATTCAACCTGTAAAAAATAATGAACAGCAGGATCTGCAGAACAGGATACAGCTTTGTGAAATTTTAACTTCTAAGAAGGAGCTAACAGGTAAGATTAGGAAAATGCAGGAGACTACTGAAGAGTACACCAGAGGTGCCAGACAGCAAAATCAAGGATGGAGGACACGGGACAGCAAAAACTTCAAAGGACAGAAGAATAACAGACCACCAACACCACCAGAGGCTCCTAAAAGACCATATATAGAAATTATTACCATGTATGTTAATTATTTTAGGAACCTAATGATTATGTACGAACCTAAGGCAATGCTAACTATATAGAGAGCTAACAAAGAACCACTGGTGTGCCTCTGACCTGAGTCAAGCACTCAGCACTGTACTTTCGCTTTATTGATTTTGTCCTTCTAATAAAATGAATGCCATTTCTTTAACGACTTGGTGTTTATAACAAAGCTATTAGGAATCAACAATGCTGGTTCAGAAACAGACAGCTTTGAATTGTTTTGGGTTCAAGCATTTTATTTCTAGTCCTTTTGCAAAGCTGAGCCATATTGAGATGCCAACACTGATATTCAGTAAGATTTTAGAGCACACAGTGTGATTTTTGCATGAGCGCAGTGACTCATAGTTAAGGTTGCCTGTTGTGTTAAAAAATAAATCTGCTGTTTAGTTAGGCTGTTTTAAAAGCGAATGGAAAAACACAAAGGGTAGCCTTCACTGGGACATTCAAACAAAATCAACAGGGATCTTTTTCAGGCAGAGCATGGCTTCACAAGAATGCTGAAGTATTAATGGAACAGCAGAAACAGCCTTAAAATCATCATTCTGACTCAGTTAATGATAAGAGGTACCAATGAATCACTGAATCATTGGGGTTTGAAGAGACCTCCAAGATCATGCAGTCCAACCATCATCCTAACCCCATCCTGTCAACTAAACCCTGTTCCCCAGAGCCACAGCTACTCAGTGAAACACTCAGAGGATCAAATTCAACTATTTGTTCTCCCCAATTCTTAATTTAAGGAATTAATCCAGTCTGACATCCAACTGCAGAAGTCACAGGAGAAAGGAGTTTTCATGTTTCAGACAGAGCAAACCCTGTAAATCCAGTATTCAGCACTCCTCAAAGTACTTGAGGAATGACCTGTTGTCGTCACTTCAGTTTCTTCAGTTCTGTTTTTTCCTCCCTCCTATCAATATTAAGTACAAATTCCCCCACTGGCACCTGGGACTCACTGAGCAATTGCAACCCCCTACTCTGCAGTAGTGATTCACAAGCACTGACACCAGGGAGAACAAAATAGCAGCCTGCAATCAGCTCAACATAAAACAAATTCCAAGCACAGATTGCACAGGTTTTGTACTGAACTACTCAGAGGCTTTTCTGCCCCACAAAAATGCCAGTTCCTCATCCAGCCACAGTAACAGTATCAAGTTCCTCTCAGTGTTTTGTAAAGAGCTAAAGACTGTTGACCTCAACAATTACTCCTCCATCTGAAGGTTTCAGCTGAAGCAGTGGCCGGGCTGGTCCAGCCCAGCACTGCTCTGTCTCTTGCCATTGTTTCCTAAACGGTTAGCAGTGGTAACAAAGCCTTAGCAAGAGATCTCTATCTGCTTACACAAGGCAGAACACCTAACCTCTTCCACAGCATCGAAGTGCACCACAGAACCTCAAGCACCTAAACCAACAAGTATTTAGTGGCTACCAGCTGACCCTGAGGCAGTACCAGCAGGACGCGTTCCAATTAGATAGAAAGGGCTTTGATTGCTTGTTTCTAGACTCTAGGGTAGACTAGATTCCAAGATAAATCCTGTTGAATAAGTACCCTGTTACAAACACCTTTCGCATGAGGAGCTACAGCAGCTATTGCAGAAGCATCAGCTCCTTCCTGCAGAGCATGTTCCATGAACTGTAACAAGGGCAGTGTAGAGTCTGGCATCCAGGCAAGAACAACCCCAGGGACCAGGGTAGGGTGGAGACTGACCTCCTGCAGAGCAGTGTAGGAGAAAGGCACCTGAGGGTGCTGGTGGCCAGCAGGATGGCCAGGAGGCAGCAATGGGCCCTAGTGGCCAAGAAGGCAAATGGCATCCTGGGGTGGATCAGAAGGGGAATGGTTAGTAGATGGAGGATCAGAAGGGCGGTGGTTAGTAGATGGAAAGAGCATCTCCTCTAGTCCTCTCCTCCCCTTCTACTCTGCCCTGCTGAGACAACATCTGGAATCTTGCGTCCAGTTCTGGGCCCCTCAGTTCCAGAAGGACACAGAGCTGCTGGAGAGGGTCCAGCACAGAGCTACAGAGATGGTGAAGGCAGTGGAACATCTCCCTGATGAGGAAAGGCTGAGGGAGCTGGGTGTCTTCAGCTTGGAAAAAAGGAGACTGACGGGTGACCCCATGAATGCTAATCAATACGGGAAGGGTGGGTGTCAGGAGGATGGAGCCAGGCTCTCCTCAGAGGCACTCAATGATAGAACAAGGGGCAATGGGTGTGAGCTGGAACAGAGGAGGTTCCACATGAGTCTGCAAAGGAACTTCTTCCCAGTGAGGGTGACAGAGCCCTGGAAAGGGCTGCCCAGGGTAGTTGTGGAGTCTCCTTCTCTGGAGACGTTTCAAGCCCACCTGGCTGTGTTTCTGTGCGACTGGATCTAGGGGATCCTGCCGTAGCAGGGGGATTGGACTGGCTGATCTTTTGGGGTCCTTTCCAATCCCTAATGTCCCGTGATTCCGTCTGAGTAGTGGGCTGGTGCAGTTCCCTTATTTACTGTGAGTTCAGAGCAGCTGTTGGGCTGCTGCACGACACAAGCATTTCCCACCTGAATCTCAGGAACAGGATGTAGCAGCCTCCTGAATTGTCACAGCTGGCCTCAGCAAAACATTCCTATTAAATTTGTCCAGGACATTAAGACACCTCAATGGCTGATTACCTGATAGGTAATTGCTCCCCTAACTACCTGATCAGTAATGGATTGGATGGGTGTAAAAGCTTAATAGATAGGAAGCACCAGGAATTACAGGTGGGTTCTGTCAGTCTACAGGCTGATGAGACTTGGTGTCTTCTCAGATGGATGAATCTTAATTAGAAATTCAGTTCAGTGGGTAATCTGGCAAAAGAAGGTCTTAATTCCCAAATGCCCCTTGGTAAGGGATGCCATGCCAGGCAAGCAGACATTATTGTATTTTATGCACATGTAACTAGTTTTCATTGAAAATCACATACCATCACCACTGGTTTATGCAGTTTCTTGATTTCACACTTGTATCATATAAAATCAGTACCAAACCACAAGAATTAACAACAGAACAATGTGTTCAGATACAGAGCATCAGACAAAAACTCACGTAGCTCACTGAATCTCCTGCACAAACCTGTGTGGCAGTCACTGAAGATCCATCCACATCAGTCCGTTAGCAAACAGTAATTTACAGACTAATCATCAGGGATCACTGGGACAGCAGCTGATGCTCCATCTCCAGTGGCTTTAAAGACTCACCCAGACAAAACTCATTGCTGAGCCCTGATCTGTGCTGTTGACACTCCTAGTTTAAAGACTGGACTCCAGACATCCCTTCCAACCAACATTTCCAGGATTCTCTGCACAGTCCTGTGTAACATCACCCTGTTCTTACTGATTAATGAACTAAAGTGTCATAATCACAAGAATCTGCCAGTCAGGAGCAGCCCTTTAGCTTCAAAAGCTGTACTAGGATGAGAGCAAGACAGCAACACTGACACATTACAGTTCACCCAACACAACTGGGGGAGGGGAGCATAGAAGAACATGTCCATTTGAAAGATCACTTCCTCCCAGCTGGATAACCTACTTCTCCCTTAAAACATCTGATCTCAGGAGATAATATTAAACTCTTACAAAGTAAACTCACAGCTCTGTAAGCATTTAAGCCTTTTAAAAATATTCCTCACAGTTCTGCCCATGTTTATGATTAACAGAATTTTGTTTGCACTACCTGTTTCAAACTTCTGTGCAATCTCACCTTTCATAGCATCACAAAATCATTCAGGATGGATCAGACCCCTGAAATCACCCAGTCCAACCACTACCTCCATTCCACCAAGGTCACCACCAGACCAGACCTCTGAGTACAACATTAAACACCTCTAGGGATGGGGACTCAACCTCCTCTTTAGGCACCCTGTTCCAAGCTCTGACTGCTCTTTCAGTACAGGAATCATTCCTACTGTCCAGCCTATCCCTTTCCTGGTGGGTACAGCTTGAGGCTGGTCCCTCTTGTCCTGTGACTGATGACCTGTGAGAAGAGACCAGCACCCACCTCTCTGCAGTGTCCCCTCAGGTAGTTGTGGGGGCAGATAAGGTCTCCCCTCAGCCTCCTCAGGCTAAACAGCCACAGCACCCTCACCACAATTTTAGAGCAAAGACAATCATCTCCCTGGGTACAGGGATGTACTATCAGAGCAGCACGAGCTGGGCACATGAGGCTGCAGACAGCCACACATCACTCTTAGACGAGCATTCTTACACCTTATTTCTCTACAGGGGCGACTCGGTAAGCCCACGCTGCTTTCAGACAGAGCTGACCAGCGAACACTCCCTGTTCTGGTTCCTTCCAGGATACAGAGATGCAGCTGCTGCCTGCTCCAGCAGATGCTCTGACCCAAGGAAGGGCTCCCCAGCTTTCTAGGACGTTTTTCCTGCGCTTATCCCTGCCACATACTGTACAAAGGGGGGAGCCACAGGGACCGAGGAGCCATGGAACGAGGCGGGTCTCTACAGCGCCAGGACAGGCCCCGAGCGGGCCGGAACCGGGCCGGTGCTGCCTCGGCTAAAAGCCGCCTCCTGAGGCATCAACGGACGGTTAATGCGGACCCGTGACAGAGCGGAGGGACCGCTCCCGCACCCCGCCACGGAGGCGGGGGGACCCGCACACACGCATCCCACCCCCCCTCCCCTCCCCGCACTTACTTGATGTCCTCCCAGACGGCGGGGCCGTAGTTGCGGATGACTAGCAGCTCCAGGGCGTGATTGACGAAGCCGTACTGCGGGGCAGGGCGAAGCGGCAACACCGTCAGGCACCGCCCGGGGTGACCCGCAGCATCCCCCAACCGCACTCCCTGCCTCCCCGCTGCCGGTCACCTCGGTAGGAAGGGACCCCACACATCCCGCTCTAACCCCTCCTCATTCCCTCCCCCCAAACCGCAGGGCTGGGGCCTGGCTCCTTTCAGCAGTTCCTCTGCCCGGACCCCCTCCAGCTCACCATGGTGCCGCTGCTGCCGCGGGGGATCCGCTGGGGAAGCTGCTCTCCTCACCGCCACCACCTCCCCTGTCGCCGCCAGCCCGACTGACACCCTGCGAGAGCCAATGGCGAGCGCGGCCGCCGCTCTAATACCCAATGGCGGGCGCGGCCGCACCGCTGTGGTCCAATCAGAGAGTGGGGGCGGGACTGCGGGAAGCCGCGGGGGCGCGCGGCGCACGGGAGCGTGGGGGTGGCGCGCGGCCGATACCCCTGCGCGGAGCGGGATGCGGGGTCGCGGGGCAGGGTGGAGGCTCGGGCTCCGCAGTGGGACAGAGGGCAGCTGGCACAGAGCTAGGAAATAACTATGGCCCTCGCGGGTTGATTTGTTCAACCTCATGAGAATCATAGAGTCTTGACGGCTGGAAAGGATCTGCAGGATCATCAAGTCCAGCCCTCAGCCCAGCAGCTCCCTAAAGCTACTCGCTTTTTAAACACCTCCAGGGATGGGGACTCCAGCATCTCCCTGGGCAGCCTGTTCCAGTGCCCAACCACTCTCTCAGCAAAGACCTTCTTCCTCAGATCCAATCTAAACCTCTCCTGATGCAGCTTGAGTGCATTTCCTCGCATCCTGTCATCAGGAATTTGGGAGAAGAGACCAGCACCAGCCTGGCTACAACCTCCTTTGAGGGACCTGTAGAGAGCAATAGGGTCTCCTCTCAGCCTCCTCTTCTCTAGGCTCAATACCCCCAGTTCCCTCAGCTGCTCTCCACAGGGCCTGTTTTCCAGCCCCTCTCCCCAGCCTTGTTGCCCTTCTCTGGCCCCTCTCCAGCCTGTCAATGTCCTGAACCTGTGGTGCCCAAAACTAGACCCAGTACTCAAGGTGCGGTCTCATGAGTGCAGAGCACAGGGCACCATCACCTCCCTCCTCCTGCTGGTTACCCTGTTCCTGATTCAGGCCAGGATGCCGTCTTGGCCACCTGGGCACCCTGCTGGCCTCTCTTCAGCCAGCTGTCACCCCCCAGGTCCTTTTCTGCCAGACAGCTCTCCAGCCCCTCTGCCCTCAGCCTGTAGCTGCTGAGAGTTGTTGGTCTGGGGGACTCAGCACTGGAGTCTGTTAAAACTCATCCCTTTGGCCTCAGCCCATTGCTCCAGCCTGTCCTATGAGGTTCACGGAGGCTAAGTGCAGGGTCCTGCACCTGGGCAACCAGTGGTATGAATGGGGACTGGGAGAGGACCTGCTGGAGAGCAGCCCTGTGGAAACAGATCTGGGGGTACCTGTGGGTGGGAAGCTGCCCATGAGCCACTGGTGTGCAGTTCAAGCCCAGAAGGGCAGCTGCATTCTGGGCTGCATGGCAAGGTGGCCAGCACATCAAGAGAGGGGATTCTGCCCCTCTGCTCTGCCCTAGTGAGACCTCACCTGGAGTACTGCATCCAGCTCTGGAGCCCCCAACACGAGAAGGACCAGGACCTGTTGGAGCGGGTCCAGAGGAGGCCACAAAAAACATCAGAGGGTTGGAACCGCTCTGCTCTGTGGACAGGCTGGAAGAGTTGTTGTTGTCCAGCCTGGAGAAGCAAAGGCTCCAGGGAGACCTTGTTGTGCCCATCCAGTACAGGGCCTGTAAGAAAACCAGAGAACCTTTAAAAAGGCCAGTTGTGACCTGACAAAGGGTGGTCTTTTTAAACTAAAAGAGGGGAGATTTGGACTGGATATATTTTTTAGTGAGGGTGTTGAAACACTGGAACAGGTTACCTGGAGTGGTGGTAGAAGCTCTGTCCCTGCAGATATTCAAGAGCAAGGTTGATGGGACTCTCAGCAACCTGCTCTAGTTAGAGATGTCCCTGCTCACTGTGGGTTTTGGGACTAGATGACCTTTGAAGGTCCCTTCCAACCCAGAGCATTCCATGATTCTATGACTCATTTTCCAATACCAATATTGACAAGCTTGGACTGGAACAGCCCTCAGGATGTCTGAGCTGTTGTGTAGAGCAGTAACAAGTAGGTGTGAGAAGCTCTAGTCTGTGCTGCATCTTCCTGTAAGAGCAGTGTCAGCTTAGCAATGCAGAGCAAACTGATGTCTGATGTCCAAACCTTCCCTAACCCCTTCTACTGTCAGAGGAGACTCCTGCTGATTCTCACAGCATCCAGCTCAAAGCTACTGCACAGGTTTCTACTGGGCTGACAAAATCAGAAGAGTGGAAATGTGTCTAAGGCTTAACCTGCCCCCTCTCCCCATGGATCCCTCCAGGCTATTTCCCACTATTGTGCAAGGTGTGCAGGGTGTTCAGTGGCACTTGGTACAGTGGCACAGGAATTGCTACCTGTACTGCTCAGAGGTGGGAACAATTTCAGCAGAGATCTGCAGCCTGGAGAGGAGAAGACTCCGCAGGGAAATTACAGCAAACTCCAATCCCTAAGAGGGGCTGTCAGAAGGCCAGAGAAGACTGTTCCCAAGGGCAGGGAACAATAGGACGAGGGATCCTGGTTTGAAGCTGGAAAAGGGCAGAGTGAGGTCAGGCATCAGGAAAAAGTTGTTGAATCTGAGGGTTGGGGATCCCTGGAACAGGCTGCTCTGAGAGGGGGTGGAGGCCCCATCCCTGGAGCTGTTCAAGGTCAGGCTGGCTGGGGCTCTGGGTGACCTGGTCTGGGGAGGGATGGCCCTGCTTGTTGCAGGGAGTGGACCAGATGGCCTTTGGAGGTCCTTTGCAACCCTATGATTCTCTGATTCAGAGGAACCCTTACAGCAGGACTGCAGAGCAACACGGTCATTCCCTTTTATATGAGGAAACCACTGGTTCTACTTGACTTTACTGTCAGCATCAATACTCTGCTGAAACAATGAGACACAGAACTTTATAGGGCTGTTTACTTTGTTCTAGATTCTGCCACAGTTTATTATTTCTTTGACTCTCCAGCCTCATGTCCCAGCCCAACTGCATTTTTAACATTCAGATCCTGCTCAGCTCTCAGGAGGGTTCACGTCTTTAACTCGCTTCTGCATCTGGGAGCAGCAGACATTCCAGCGGCACTGCGCTTCCATCTTCGATTTGTGCTTCAGCATCAGAGCAATTCTAAGCAACACAAGACAGTGGAGTTAGCAAATTAAAAAATTAATAACTAAAGCAGCTTATGCCTGGTTAGTTAGTTCCCACTTGGCTGAGAGCAGCCATCCCCTCAGAGGTGGTTTTAGAGCTCTCTGAGGACTGCTGTGACACACATCTTGCAGACTTAGAGGTATCAAACACAACCCTACCTCTTTCAAAGTTAAACAGGGTTCCTGCCAAGCTGGCTCCTGACAGAGTGGAGTGGGGCTTTGAAAGCAACAGTCACTCGTATGCTGCATGGCAAATAGCTGCTGCAGGAAACAAAACCTCCCCTTCCACCGCTTCTGCAGAACAATAAGCAGGCGTAAAAAATGGCAGCAGCTGGAGTGGCCGCTAAGCCATAGGATGGGTGGGGTTTGACAAAGGCTCCCCTTGCCAAGACTCAGGAGAAGGTCTCCTTCATTCTGATGGCCTTCAGCTGGAAAGGCTGGTTTTGCCTCTGCTGCTACCAGGTGTTTCTGTAGACAAGGCGAAAGAAAACGATGGGAGAATTGGACTGGGTTTGGGGGAGGTCTGAATTCTTCCTTTGTGAGGTTTCACAGGCAAAAGCAGATCTGCACTGGGGCTCTGTGGACTGTGCCCCTCACGTTTGGTCAGCTTCTGGGAGTTCATTTGCTTTGTTTCTGCAGGGTAGTCCCAAGGGAAAGAAAACATCAGCTCTGCACTAATTGCACTTCCTCTGACACCAGCAATGGGAACTTTTCCCAACATCGCCCTCAAATCTTATCGGATCCTGACCGAATGAGACAGAGTTAGCTGAGTTCCTTCGCTGCTGCTTGCACTTCAGCTCTGTCACGGTTCAGGTTCAACAGGCTAACTCATTCTTTATTTTAGGGCACATTTAGACCATTTTGGCAAAGAAACTGCAGTGTGATGAAGATGTTTTCTGCTAGCTCACGACATAAAGGTGAACAGGAATCAACCCCGCAGAACCTTCATACAATCATAGAATCATCCTGGCTAGAAACGACCTCCAGGATCATCAAGTCCAGCCCACATCCCAACAGCTCCCTAACCCCCAGACCATGGCCTCAAGCGCTCTAGCTACTCACATTTTAAACATCTCCAGGGATGGGGACTCCACCACCTCCCTGGGCAGCCTCTTCCAGTGCCCAACCACGCTTTCAGGAAAGAACTTCCTCCTTAGATCCAATCTAACCGTCCCCTGACAGCAATTCCCCTGATAACGAAGAAAGGTTCTACACTTACAGGTATTTGTGTGTTTATATAAACTAACCACCACTGCATAGTCACTGAAGACTTTCCCCTATCACACAGCACCATCCTGTGCAGGACATCACCACCTTGAAAACCATGGCTTATTTTCTGGCAGAATTTCCCAGCATTGTATCAGCTAAATCACCCTCCTTTTGTTTATCTCAGTTATTTGCTCTCTGGTTCCTTTTGCTCCCCATAGTGAAAAGGTTACTTAAATAGGGAGAGGTCTATTTAAGTTAAGAAACTGGTTACAAATCATTGTTCTGTTATTGAATAGACATTCATGCAGCTAAAAACCCCCCAAGAGGAGCAGCTTCAGTGAGACCCGCACTCTGCAGTTAAGCTTCAGGCTAACGGCAGATTAGAGGGAGTTATTGCAGGAGAGGGCTGAACACCAGTTCATGGTGAAGTACTTCCACAGAGTCACAGAATGTCAGGGCTTGGAAGGGACCTCGAAAGACCATCCAGTCCAATCCCCCTGCCACAGCAGGGTCCCCTAGATCCAGTTGCACAGGAGCATGGCCAGGCAGGTTTGAAACGTTTTTAAACGTGTTTTAAACAAACAGAACGGAATCTAAGGTAAATATTCAGGGAGCAGAGTCTGACTCAGAGGCAGGCGAGTCAAAGAAAGACTTTTATGGCTCGGTATGCCCAAACGCAGGAGTTTCCTAGGTTGGAATACCAAGTGATAACATCTGATACCACAGGAAATATGTGTAGGGGTGTGAGCAGAGACATTTCTGTGCAGACGGAGTGGCTAGTTGGAGAGGCTCAACCCTAGCCCCAGCACTCACACCTGACTGTTCTGCCAGTGCCACAGGCAGACCCTTGAGAGCTCACAAAACCCTGCACTAACAGTAGTGGCTGGTGTCTGTGCTCAAGTTTTAAAGCATTTCAGTTCGTCTGTAGATTCACCTGGCAACTCTACAGCCAGTTAAGTCAGTCTCCTGTTAGCGTTTGAAGACCCTGTTAGACCCCTAGTCCTGAACTGGCTGTGAACGGGTGTGCTGCTGTCCCACTGCAGACTGGAATGTTCTCTCTAAGCCAAAACACTCCAAAGCATTTTTTATTACACTTCTTTTCAAACAGTTTCAGTTTAAATGACAACAAAAAGAAAACATTTATTGCTTTAATACAGAAGAGCAAGTGGGTATCGTTCTCATGTTTTTGTAAGGTCTTAAAAACCCCAAGAACTAAAATATTGCCCGATGATTACAGAGGATTCGGCGGGTGACTGTACAGTGCTTTGATGTCTATTCACTTTCTACACAAAGTCCATGGAACACTAAACTCTGTGTGTGCCAGCTACAACGAGCAGCCTGATCCAGGAGGTACTGAGCACCCTCCACGCACTGACACCAGCCAGCGATGGAGAACAGTCAGCAGCTCCTAGACAGGGGCACAGATGATGCAGTAGAAACAGTTGTGTGACAGCAGGGACAATATTTAAATGGATATTTTCTTACAGAATGGCTAAGAAAATGTGTCTCCGTGGTCGTTGATAAGCACCAGCTCACAACACGGCCGCACCACTTGCACATTACATTCCAACAGCTGCATGACAACACATCTAGACTCCTCAGCACACAGAACCACCAGCGTCGCCACGGCGCATTTACAGGGGAGATGCAGTTTCTCGTAGCGTTTTCAACAGCGGAGCTGCAACGTTATTTTAGTGACTACGTTCCTCACGCGAGCTGGAACGTGCTCAGTGAGGGAACGTCCTGGAACGTTAATACTGGCTTTCAGTTGGCAACGATCTAAAGTGCTTTCAGGTTTCATAGGTTTTTAAAAATGTTCCATTTATACAAAAACTCCTCCAACTATTTGTAAATCCATCGCGTACAGCCGTGCCTGCAGCACGCCTTAGTCTATGCCTGTCTCCTCACCCAAGAAGTTGGCATTGCCGTCTCCCAAATCCCTTTTCTGAAACCAAGTCTGTGAGTTAGTCCCTTGCACATAAGCATCCAGGAAATAGCAAATCCCAGGGATGTCGCTGGGGAAATTCGGTGGAAGCTCTTCCCTGGAGCGAGGTGTGAACACAAACCCCGGGTAGTTTGTTAACAAGCTGGAACGGAAACAAATCATCTTGATTAAATGTTAATCAGGCACTAATCACCACAACAAGTGAATCATAGAATCAGAATCATTCAGGCTGGAAAAGACCCCTGGGATCATCCATCCATCAACCCTACTTTACAAGCTCACCCCTAACCCCCACCAACAGCACATCTAAGCAACTTTTCAACACATCCAGGGGTGGGGACTCAACCCTCACCATGGGCAGCCCATTCCAGTGCCTGACCACTCTCTTCAGGAAGAATTTCTTCCTGATGTCCAGCCTGATGTTGAAGCTTGAAACTCTTCCCTCTGGTTATGTCACTAACTGCCTGTGAGAAGCGGCCAGCACCAACATCTCTACATTCAACACTTCTCCATGGTCAGCAGGGCAGGTGTAGCTGGGCAGGACCCAATGGAATAACTGTCTGTTATTTTTGGAAAATACTCCCAAATCGCTGTTTATTTGATACCCTATGACCTAGTGCCTCAGCACAGGCAGGCACTGCCTCTCTTCTGCCCTGTCAGCAGCTCCTGTGTAGCTGCTGTGCTTGTATTTTCAACACTGATTTTGCGCTGAAAGCCAGATCAGATCAGGCACCATAATTAATGTTTCAACTAATGAAACAATGGAAATAGAATAATAGAATCATCCTGGCTGGAAAGGACCTGCAGGATCATCAAGTCCAGCCTTCATCCCAACAGCTCCCTAACCCCTAGACCATGGCCTCAAGTGCTGTAGCCACTTGGTTTTTAAATACCTCCACCCCTTCCCTGCACAGCCTCTTCCAGTGCCCAACCACTCTGTCAGGGAAGAACAACTTCCTCAGATCCAACCTAAACCTCCCCTGATGCAACTTGAGGCCTTTTCCCCTCGTCCTGTCGTTAGGAATTTGGAAGAAGAGACCAGCACCAGCCTCACAACAACCTCCTTTGAGGTAGCTGTAGAGAGCAAGAAGGTCTCCTCTCAGCCTCCTCTTCTCTAGACTAAATACCCCCAGTTCCCTCAGCTGCTCTTCACAGGACCTGTTCTCCAGCCCTCTCTCCAGCGTCGTTGCCCTTCTCTGGCCCCTCTCCAGCCCCTCAATGTCCTTCTGATCCTGTGGTGCCCAAAACTGTTCAGCTGGTTGTCACCCAGTCCTGCCAGGTCCCTCTCTGCCAGGCTGCTCTCTGCAGCCACTCATGCCCCAGTCCGCAGCTGCAGGGGGTTCTTGTGGCCAAAGCGTAGAACCCTGCCCTCGGTCCTGTTAAACCTCATCCCGTTGGCCTCTGCCCATTGGCCCAGCCTGTCCAGATCAGAGCACTAAAGGACAACAACAACAAGGCAAACCAGGAGGAGGATGAAGTGTTACAAGTGGCTGTTCAGGAGGACGTTTTGCAGCCGTGACACCCCATACCTGTAGGTTGTCGGGCTGACGTTTATCCTTCTGGGGACGCTGCAGGACTCAAACTTATTGGCGAGGGTGACGTTATTTCCAAAAAGGCAGTAACGAGGCATTTTAACCCCTACGACTCCCGCGAAGACAGATCCAGAATGAAGGCCAATTCGCATCTGTAAAAGAGAAAACAGCCCTGTTAGGTAAAAGCAAGCGGTTACATTCAGTCCTAATGAACTGTTCCAAGTTAAAAATGAAGAAATGATGAGTCACTAACACGAGCTGAGTTCGTACAGTCTCCTTAGAGTGTTGGTACTCTGGGCATCACTGCTCATGGAGAGGAAACCAGCTGAAGTTCACCTTTATAGGTCATACATGGAGGAAGCCCCAATCCCAGAGAACATCATGTTGATAGTCAACCCAGTTCTACAGAAGCCGCAGCATTTCAGAACCTCTCCTGGGTGACACTGCATTAAAACACTTCTGGTTAGGGCTCGTCCAAGCAGCTTCTCCCAGGTCATTATACAACTCCGTTCTGCCTGTTTCCACAACGCCGTCGCATCCCTCACTCACAACTACAGAGGCAGCGTTTTCTTGCCTGGGAATTATAAATTGTCAGCTTTTTAAAGGGTGAATTAATTGGATACTGAGAAATATCAGATTAGAAAAGGAAGACTTTTATTTATAGTGAAATACTGCTGATCTCTGCGGGAGGTGAAACCCCCTCCACAACCATTTGCTTTGTCTCGGGGTACACATATTCCTTAATCTACACCTTCACTACAGCAGGTTGCTCAGGGCCCCAGACAACCTGCCCTTCAGCACTGCCAGCCATGGGGCAGCCACAACTGCCTTGGGCAACCTGTTCCCAGCATCTCCCCACCCTCACAGCAAACAAGTGGTTCCTCATGTCTAACCTCCATCTCCTCTCTTCAAGGCTGGAACCCTTTACCCTTGTCCTCTCGCTATCACCCCTGTCAAAAGCCCTCCCCCAGCTTTCTTGGAGACCCCTCCCTTCAGACATGGGGAGGCTACTCAAAGGTCACCTGGGAGCCTCTGTCTTTTCCAGGCTGAACAGCCTCAACTTGCTCAGCCTGTCCTCAGAAGGGAGGTGCTGCAGCCCTCTGAGCATGTGAGTTGCTCTCCTCTGCACCCCTTCCAGGAGCTTTGTGCCCTTCTGATGTTGGCGACTCCAGAGAAGCACGTCAAGCAGCACCATCCTTTCACGCTGCAGCCAGAACAGGTCTTTGGAGACTCAGAGTTACACCTGTTCCCTCAAAAGGCTTCGATGTTCTAATTGGATCTAATTTTGAGAGAGGATTGTGCTCCTCACTGGGAAACAGCAGCAGAATATTCCGTACTGTTGACAGACCTATTGCTAGAGAGGCAGAACCTGCACGACGGCCACGTGCAGCTATTGATTGCACTGCAGCTAAGTTGATTTTCAGATCTAGTTCACCTTTACACAAAACCCTCACTCACAGAACTGAGAAGGTCGGTGTCTCCAACCATACGCAATTCAGACAAAACCCCACAAACCACACAATGAAATACCTGACCTTGATAGGCTCTCCATGAGGAGACACCACCTCATCTGACAGTTCCATCATCTTCAGGGCCATCAGTGCTATCTGAACAGCGTGGGTCTCACTCTCCTTGTGCAAACCTCCAGCAACGCAGTAGGCATCTCCAATAGTCTCAACCTGCAACAGGCATAGTTGGCCCTTATTGTTAGGCTGCTGGCAATTAAATAACAGGCTGTGGCTCCAGTAAGAGTCATGAGGTCACTAAAGTTGGAAGAGACCTCCAAGATCATCCAGTCCAACCATCACCCCAACCCCATTCTTCGCACTAAACCCTGTTCCCCAGGGCCACAGCTACTTGTTGGTTGAACCCCTCCAGGGACAGCAACTGCCCCCATCCCTGAGCAGCCTGTTCCAACCCCTGACCACTCTGTCAGGGAGGAGATTTCTCCTGATGTCTAACGTAACTCTCCCCTGGCACAACTTGAGGTCGTTTCCTCTTGTCCTATCACTGGTGACTTGGGAGAAGAGACTGACCCTCACTTTCTGCACTCTCCTGTCAGGTAGCTGTAAAGAGCAATAAGAGCTCCCTTCACCCTGACTATTACTGGTTCTGCTAAAGTCTTTAAGTCCTGGGCAAACCCTGCAGGAACCAAAGGAAGGACGGTTGTATCTATGGCTGGGCAGGATGCTAACAAGCTTCTCCTTGCTGTCAGGCACCCACAGTCACATCAAACCCCCACTCACTGCAGACTCACAGCACTGACAGCAATTTTGGAAGTGATCTCTGAAGTTCTGGTGGGTTTCTCTGTTGGCTGCATGCAGGGCTGATTCTGTTGATTGGCTTAGTTTGTTTATCTTAACACATCCTTCTCAGAATGAAGGTTTAGGGCAAAATGCATTTAGGGTCTCTGTCCTCCTCTGCCCCATTTCACTTCCTGCCCCGGAACCCACTGGGTACCTTGTAGACATCCAGCTCTCCGCACTGGTAATCGAAGCGCGTGTAGAGCTCGTTCAGCATGGTGATCACCTGCATGGGGGAGCACTGTGAACAGATGGCCGTGAACCCAACGATGTCTGAGAACAGCATCGTGACGTTACTGAACTTCTTGGCTTGCACAACCTGCCCCTGCCACAGCTGCTGAGCAACCTCACCAGGAAAAATCGAGAACAGAAGGTCGACCGTCTTCTTCTTCTCTTCCTCGAGCGCCTGATGGGCCTGCTCAAGGGTTGCTTTCAGCTTTCCTAACCGCTTCTTGAGGCCATCCTGAGCTCTGGCCTGCTCCCCAATCAGAACAACATCTCTCAAAGCGTTGTGAATGGGAATGTCCGAGAGATACAGTCCACGGCCAGTAAAATCCTCTAGTCGATCCACACAGGGGGATCCCAAGAACAGGATGGCACTGGATTCCAAAATGTAAATCATTTGGCCTTTGAGATCCATCACCTGCAACAATTAGAGAGAAAAATCTCCTGTGAAAGATGCCCTGGTGCAGATGCAAGCAGTGTCAGAGGATAGACATCCTGCTGGAACATTGGGAAGTCACACCTGGTCCACAGCCCTGACACTGTTCATCCAGCTGCTCAAGAGAAGCCATCCTGTGCTAAATCAGAGCCATCAAAGACAGTTGCTTTGCTTGAGCAAAACAAGAACATAGTCCACAAGCTCAGAATAACCAGCTCATTGTGTCTGAGCATCTTCCTTAGGGGTTGGACTTGATGATCTATTAGGTCCCTTCCAACCCTGGTAATACTATGAAAAGGGGAACAGAAAGAATGAGGTGCGTTTTCATCTAGAGATGAAGTATCTCTGACTGTAGTGGGCTGGGAATCTCTGTCACTAACCTGAGGTTGAGTTCATGCACCGCTGTCTTGGTAAGAAGTAGTGAGACAACCTGCTTCCATCTTACCATGGGACACTCAGGTGCTCACTGCAGTCTGGAACGCTCTGTGTGTGTGTTCCACCTGTCTGTGGTTGTGCGTGGTGTGAGGTGCTGGCGAGCTCTGCTCAGCACTGCTCTGAAAGACCCTTTCCTGAAGAAAACCCGTTACTTGCTGACAGACTTTTGCGCTTGGAAGAACAGCAAGAGCCTGCTACCCCCTGCAATCACTCGCTGTTACCCTGCACAGAAGCAGTTCTGTGATGGAAGTGTTTTTCCCCACTCTATTAGTAACTGGGTGAAACTGTTCATCAGTTAAGGTCTGGGAGTGTTGTGTCTGAAGTGGCAATTCATCCTGGAGTGCCTTCTGGTGTGTACAAGCAGCAACTCAGCTGAGGCCAGTGATGAACAGAAGCGCTCACTGGTTATTCTGCATGTTTTACTCTCCCAGGCATTTGCCGCAGACCCAGCGTTGGCAGAAAGAGTGATTCCACGAGCCGAAACTACACTGGCCCTTTGGTGACTGCATGTGATGAAAACTTCACAGCGTCAGACACCGAACGCCCAACCCACCTCAGGCTGGGAAACCACCACCTGCTTTCCCCACATTTAGAGCTGCTGTTTCCAGGTGACTTGAGGGGCACTATGTTAAAGGCTTTGTGTTGGAGATGACCCTACTCCCAGCAGCATGGCACAGCCTTTGGCTTGATCTCTGTGTACTGACTTTATCTCAATATTAAGATAATTGCAAATAATTAGAAATCAAGGCAAGAGTCTGGTTTGATTTGTTCAGATCTCCTAAACCAGACTGCATGTTGGGTTCAGAATTATCTTAGAGTAGATCCTTATTATCCACTTGCATTAGATGCTCGATGATTAAGGTACTTGAGAGGTAGACATTGCAAAGTGAACTGTGTTTGTGACTATTTTAACTCTGTCTGAAAAACCCCCTCCAAGTTCCCCACGGAAGTGATGGTTTCTACCCTCCTCTTACCATGGATGACTGGAAGTCAGTGTCCCACCTCCTGACGCGCACGGTGAACTGCATGTTGAGCATGGTCATGATCCCACTGAAGGTGCAGCTGACCTTGGGGGTGAGGATTTCGAAGTACTCTTCGAATCGTGGCTTGGCCTGAAACTCTCTCCTGGTCAACAGTCGTCTTATGCCATTTCCAATCTGAAGAACGGACATATCCTTGTCGAACATAAAGTGAAATGGGAAGGTCTTACAGAACATAGAGGCAGGAATCACCAGCGAGGACTGTGGCTTACACGGGGATAAGGAAGGCTTTGTGCTCTTGACTTGGATAGAGTAGAGCAGATAAGGCTGGTTGGCAAACTCGGTGCAGTCGTTGTGGATGCAGCCAGGCATGAGCATCACTTCCACCTCAGTCTCATACAAAATATGAGCTGCTGCTTTAATTATACCAGACAGAATCAGACTGGTAACTTTCTTAGGGAAGAAGTAATAGACATTTAAGAAGTCTTGATCTTTCTCCAGGCATAATATGGAGGCATCTTCAAGCCTATCCTTCTTCCCTGCTTCTTGGCTGTGGCCACTCTGCTTCAGCAGAGTGGTGAAACTGTTCAAGAAGTCCTTAAGGGTCCCTCCAATAACCCCTAGTATGTGCTCATCCTCTTCGTAGCATATTTTGAACAGCTCTTCCCCAAGAGATTCCCGCAGAGTCTCCACGGGAACGCCTGCATGGAAGCACAGGTTCGTCAGAACTGCACTGGTTGTGCTGAACCACAGAGTAACCTCAAAGCTCTTCACCCCAGACCAAAGCCAATTTGCAATATCCTTCCCTGATCCAGTACCAACATCTGAGGGCCCTCTCCTTGAGAACATGGTCATGTTGCCTCTAAAACAAGGGGACAGTGGGCTGTAGTTTGGAAAGGGCCAGGACTCTTTCTAGAGCTGTGGACAGAATGAGCGGCGCAGTGGGGCACAGGATTTAACCCGATGCCCTTAGCTCGATGTGGAGAAACAAAGCAAGAATTTAAAAGCTTAAGAACAGAAAGCAAGTATAAAACAGGCACTAACTGCAGCCCTTACACAGAGGACATTGTTTCTGGGTAACAGGACTTATTTATAGTTGATGTGCTTAATTTACATGATGTGCTTAAACGTAAGGTCCAGTGTTGATCCAGTTCTGGGCCCCTCAGTACAGAAGGGACACGGAACTGCTGGAGAGAGTCCAGTGTAGAGACACAGAGGTGATGAAGAGAGTGGAGCATCTCCCTGCTGAGGAAAGGCTGAGGGAGCTGGGTCTCTTGAGCTTGGAAAAAAAGAGCCTCAGGGGTGACCCCATGAATGTTGATCAATATGAAAAGGGTGGGTGTCAGGAGGATGGAGCTGGCCTCTGCTTAGGGGCACCCAATGAGACGACAAGGGGCACCAGGTGTGAGCTGGAACAGAGGAGGTTCCACATCAATCTGAGAAGGAACTGCTTGCCAGTGAGGGTGCCAGAGCCCTGGAAGAAGCTGCCCAGGGGGGTTGTGGAGTCTCCTTCTCTGGAGATATTTCAAACCCACCTGGCCATGTTCCTGTGTGACTGGATGTAGGGCATCCTGCTGTGGCAGGGGAATGGGACTGGATGATCTTTTGAGGTCCCTTCCAATCCCTGCACAGGCAGGGACACCTTCCCTACACCAGGTTACTCAGGGCTGCAGCCAACCTGCCCTTCAACACTGCCAGTGATGAGGCAGCCACAACTGACTTGGGCAACCTGTTCCTGCATCTCAGCACCCTCACAGCAAAGAATTTGTTCCTCATGTCTTTCCATTGGTTGGACTTGATGACCTCAGGGGTCTTTTCCAGCCTGGATGACTCCGTGGCTCTGTGATACACAGGTATTTATTATGAACACATCTAACCCGTACATTCTTTCTCCTGCGTCTCTGCTGTTCAGCGAGGAGCCCACGTTACCTGCTGCAGTAGCGTGATCACTGATTATTTTCTCAAAATCTTCTCTTTCACCAGTCTTCCTGCAAAAATCATAAACACACAAATAAAACCACTGAAAAATCAAGACAAACACAAAGGTAAAAGCAGAAAGCAACACAAGCTGCCTACCCTGTCCCTGATGTTTGCCACCCAACCAGGAAGTTTTCAATCAAGTCACAGAGGGGTTGTGGTAGAACCTTAGATCGTCCTGTGCACTACAGTTCTAGCAGCCTGAGCTCTGAGTACGGATTGAGGCCAAACGCCACAGGCTGCCGTTGATCAAAAACTCTGGTGGTAACAGGTCTGGTTTGAGTTTGGGTTGGGTTTTTGGCTTGAAGCTGTAATTGTATTTCATAATAATCTTGTAAAATACAGCTGGAATTTACATGCAAGCACACCCTGGGCTCACGCTGAATCAATTTAGAAGAGGTAAGGAGGTATTTCTGTTGTGAGAGGAAAGAACAGTGACAACTATTAACTTAAGAATGACTTCTGTTTCATATAATCCAGATTATGTGACACAAAACTGCAGCCCTGAGTCCTCAGAGTTCAGTAAACATCAGTCTGAGCATCGGACCCAAGATGACGAGAAGCTGAGGCCACCCTCCATCTCAGCAAGAAGCTTTTGGTGTTTGCTTTCTGAATGTCTTCACTGGAAACATCTCAGATAGACTGACACGCAGAAGCAGTCCAGACCCTCTGATCCGGTTTATAGAGAGTTTACACACAGGTTACAGAATTTATTAGGGGTTGGAAGGGCCCTTCCAAGGCCATTGGGTCCAACCCTCCTGCTCAAGCAGGGTACAGATCACTGAACAGCAGAACCACCTGAAAAGCCTCAATCAGCTCCACAAATGCACATCCAGCCAGGGCTGAAACATCTCCGGAGAAGGGGACTCCACAGCCTCCCTGGGAAGTCCCTTCCAATATTTAATAACCCTGAACGTGAAGGAGTTTTTCCTCAGGTTAAGGTGAAACTCCCTGTGTTCCAGCTGGCAGCCACCACCCTCCGTCCTGTCTGATGCCATTCAACAGAGAGGATTCCTGTCTGCTTGGCCCTCATGCATTTATTGACAGGGATTAAATCCCCTCGCAGCCTTCTTTTGCCCAGACTAAGAAGTCCCAATGTTCTCAACCTCTCTTCAGAAGGCAGCTGTTCCATCATCCTCGTAGCCCTGCATTGAACTTTCTCCATTAATTCTCTCTCCCTCTTGAACTGGGGAGACCAGAACTGGACACAGGATTCCAGGTGTGACCTCACTAAACCCTGCCACCACCCCAGTGCAAACTCCTCACCCAGACCTACCTGGTTTCCTTTATTCGGTGCTTCGCAAGTGCTCTCTGAAGCGCCAGATTGAGTCTGTCAAACTGGGGAAGAAAAAATACATCTGCTGATTAAATGCCATCGCTGGAAACGTAATCATATGGAGAAGACCTTCTCCACTCTCCTGGGCCTGACTCCTCAAGAGTCAGGGGCAGTGGTTACGTTAACAGTGGGGGTTGAATTCATGCTGATGTCTTTGCCTCCGGTATCACCGGAACGAACCCCCTTAGCAAAGAAATCAGTACAACGACCCCAGATTTCTATTACTGTACCCCCCCCATGGATGCAAAGCAGAGCAAGAAAGCTTTTCAGTTTAAAATACATTCTCCTGCCTGCACACACTGCAGTTACACGCTGCAACATGCAGCTTTTCCTACCTAGGAACCTTCTGGGGGTATTTAGACACAAATTCTTTTCCAAGGAGCTTTCAAAAGTGGCCGTGAACGCTGCAGAAGCAATTTCACAATCAGCTGTGAATTTATCAGGTTAAAGATATCATGTGCTTCAGATCCCCTCTTTGCTGTTTTCTTGACTGCAGAGTCACAGGGTGATTGAGGCTGGAAAAACCCTCTGAGCTCATCCAGCCCAGCCCAGGACCTAACATCACCCCAGTGGCCAGACCAGGGCACTAAGGGCCACTAAGGGCTGGCCTTCAACACCTCCACCCCAGGCAGCCCATTCCAGCACCTGACCATGCTCTCCAGGACTAATTTCTTCCTGATGGCCAGTCTAACCCTCCCCTGTTGAAGCTTGAAGCCCTTCCCTCTGCTCCTGTCATTAATTCCCAGTGAGAAGAGAGCAGCACCAACCTCTCTACAGGGTCCTTTCAGATAGCTGTAGAGAGCCATGAGGTCTCCCCTCAGCCTCCTCTTCCTCAAACTAAACAGCCCCAACTCTCTCCAT
>JAOXOE010000405.1:245286-290612 GCA_028565055.1 Phoeniculus purpureus | reverse complement strand
AACACGAGGCTGAAAGCCCCGTGCCCGGGCTGCCTGTGCAGCGGGAAAAGGGAAGGAGGACCTCGCTCCCTGGTCTTGTATACCGTCCTGACCACGGGACTTTGGGACAGGTCACTTCCCCTGGGACAGTTCCGGGGAAGAAAGTCCTCTTAAAGCAACAGGATGTTTTGTTCATCAAAGCACAAACCTGGAAGTCTGAACATCCTGTCATTTTCAAACCACAATAAGTACCAATGGCCTCTGATAAGTTACATGGGTCCTCCCAGATACTGCTACTTTGGCATCACATTGCTGGAGGTTTTAGGAGTGGGGGCAGCTCTCATCTGCCCCTGCTGGAGCCTAGATGTAGGTTGGAGAGCCGCTGACCTTTTTGTTCAGCGTACTCATGTACAGCCCAATGCGTACAGGTCTTCTTGCTCTGCTTCCTGCCGTACATCTCTCATTCTTGTCTTCCTGAGTGCTGTGGACAATGCAGAGCTGACTCCAAGCCCTGCGATGCAGAGTAGTGCTCATGCAGCTCAGCAGTTCCACACGGCACTTGAAAACCAGACAATCAGCTGCCAGCGCTGAATTGCCCTGAACTGCAGTTTAAATTGGGTCTAAATGCAGAGAAGAAGGGTTCTGCACAGGCTGTGGGTAAGCAGCAGCTTTGCTGTGACTGTGGTACCGTGGGGGAACCAGCCGAGAAACCGGCTGGAACTGCAGCCACTGGTCTTCCATTGATTTCTTTCTCTGATTCCTAAGTGCTTCCAGCCAGAGGGGAAGGGAGGGGGAATGAACTCGGTGTGGTGGTGGTGTTAGGAAACAGCTGGGGCTGAACCTAGGGGAGAGGAGCCCTGCTGCTCTCAGTCTGACAGCTCTGACCCGAGGGACCTCAGCAGCACTGACTTCTTGCCTTTCTTCTCAGCAAGACTGCTCTCCAACATGGGGTTGTTCCTCCCCGTGGTCTCTGATAGCCATGGCCAGATTTCACACCGTTGGTGTGAGCTGGAACAGAGGAGGTTCCACATCAATCTGAGAAGGAGCTTGTTCCCAGTGAGAGTGAAGAGCCCTGGAAGGGGCTGCCCAGGGGGGTTGTGGAGTCTCCTTCTCTGGAGATGTTTCAAACCCACCTGGGCATGTTCCTGTGAGACTGGATCTGGGGATCCTGCTGTGGTGGGGGACTGGACTGGCTGACCTTTCAAGGTCCCTTCCAATCCCTCATGTTCTGTGCAATACTGCATTTGTCTTCACATCCAACTCACAGGCAGCAGCTGCTAGGATGCATTTTGGTCTTTGCCATGAACTCCTGCCCCCATTACTAAGTGTGTTCGTGTTTTCCCTCTGTATCAACATTAATGCTGTTGGAGTTCCCTCTCCTACCATTACTGTAGAGGGACTTTCTCCTTTAAAGTTGATTTAATTTCCCCCCTCTTTTCTCTTCTTAAAAGACAAGGCAAAGCCTTCTTAATAGACGTCACACCTTTCCTGAGCTCTGATATCTCTTCAGTCCCAGCCCAGGCGCAGTCAGTTTTGTTTCTTTGCCAGTGAGTGGCTTTCAGGTGCTGACAGACAGGTACAAGAGTGACAGATTAATTTAATCCTCATCTCTGACGTGCGCTGGCGTTTGATCCCAGCTAATCTCACGTTCTCTTTGTGCGCTCTGTCTGCTCGAGGAATTTGCCTGCAAGCCTCTTTCTGTCTTTGCAGCTCAGAGGTTGAGTACGAGGGAGCAGTGAGACCTGGCTACTTGCTTGTGCATCTCTGCCCTAATGGCCCGCTCTGCTCTACAGCAGTTTTGCAGCACCATGGGGCTGCTTAGGTTGCCCTTTGCTGGGGGGTGGCTTCTCCTCAGCCGTCCAGCCAAGGTCCTGGAGGGACCTCTCGGTGAAGAGTGGCGGAGAGCATGAGCTCAATTAATCTCCCAGGACAGTTCTGCTCTTGGTCCCATTATTTCCTCCCGTTCCATGGCTTGCAGAGCTGTTGGAACCAGCCTGGCGTGAATATCTGTGCGAGCCGCTCATTTGTCTTTGCTTCCGCAGCTGCCCTCTCCGGAGCTGCTCTTGCTCCTCTCCGCTCCTGTCTCTGCCCTTTCATCACGAATTTACTTCCCAAGGCATCCAAAGGTACCTGCATCAGAAATTGGCTCTTTGTCACCCGGAGCCTGTCCCTTTTTCATTTCAAATGATGAAGCCTGCGATTGCTGTCCAGTAGAGTGGAAGATGGGCAGAGCCTGTAGGAACTGCTCTGGTCAAACCGTCAGTGTTTAGCTGACAGCCCTGCTTAACACAGGTGGGAAGAGGATGCTCTTTGTCCTGACACCACTGGCCTCTCTCAGCTGGTAGCCCTCACATTGACTCACCCTGAAAGCCTTGTCACTTGCACTAGCCCCTTAAATGCCCCTTCTCGGGGCCCGTAACGCTGTTGTCTGTGAGAGACTGCACTGTTTGCACGTTTGGTCTTCCTCCAGGGCTTGACAGGCAGTGAATCCCTTTCCACACTGCCTTTAGTTTTGGGCTTTCCCTTGCCAAGCTGGTGATCCTCATGCAGTTTGCCCTGGCTCTGCATCTGGCTAGCAAATGCACTTCCTCTGTAGCCAGCTCTCCCCGTCCATTCACTTACCTCCCATCCGGTTCTCAGAGGAAAAGGCAAAGTATCCCTGTGTTTTCAAAGCTGCTCCTCATCAGTCCTGTCCTCCAAGCACTTCATCTGCTCCAGCCCCTCAATGTATTGAGGGGTACAGAACTGCCCCCAGTACTTGAGAGGAGACCTCACTGGTGTGCAGTACGGGGGAAGGATCACACCTGTAGTCCTACTGACCACACTACTGCTGATGCAGGCCAGGATGCTGCTGGCCTTCTTAGCCACCTGGGCAACCTGCGGTCCTTTACATAGAATCAAGAACATGAGGGATTGGAAGGGACCTCGAAAGATCACCCAGTTCAACCCCTCTACCCCGGCACGATCCCCTAGACCAAGCTGCACAGGAACACGGTCAGGTGGGTTTCCACTGAGCAGCTCCAGCCCCTGAACTGAACTGCCAAGTGCTCAGTCAGTCCTCGGCTGACAAATGGGAGGACAAGAGCTCTGCACAGGAGTGACAGTGGCTCCTGTGAAACATGAGGGCAGAGGATGCTCATCCCTATGGTACCTTATGCTTCTCCTTTGTATGTTTGTATGAAAAACCCCCAGATTTCTGAAAATAGAGACAGCTTTAGGAAAACTGATGACAGAAGCAGAGCAGGCATTAGCGCTCTCGTTAACCAGGGGTTACTGATCACACTCAGGTGCCCTATATACATCTTAAACAAGACACAGGTATTTCTGGAGTGCCTGGGGAAATCAGCCCTGGGTACGTTTGTTTAGTTGGTGTTTCAGATATCAAGGTAATCAGTTTCTGCTTCACGTTTCTTAATGTGGTTTGAGTCAGGGCTGAGTAAGGCAGCCAGTATTTTGTGCTGCTTTAGTGGTTTTTTAAGGTCTCGTGCAACGCAGAACGGTCCGGCTGCAGCATTGCAGGACAGCTGTGAGGAGCTGTTCAACAGGGCAGGGAATGATAGGATGAGGGGTCATGATTCGAAGCTGGAAAAGAACAGATTGAGTTCAGACAGCGAGGAAAAAGGTCTTGAATCTGAGGGTGGGGGATCCCTGGAACAGGCTGCGGGCACCCCATCGGTGGAGTCATTCAAGGTCAGGCTGGATGGGGCTCTGGGCAACCTGGGCTGATAAGTGATGACCCTGCTTGTTGCAAGGGGGTTGGTCTGGATGCCCTTTTGAGGTCTCTTCTAGCCCTATGATTCTATGATTAAAGAGGGGCACAGGGACAGCTTTGAAAATGAGGTTTTAGCCTTGTCAAAAAAAAATCACAGCTGGAATGATCAGACACTGATAATTCAGAGGATCAAACATCCAAGTGGACAAACCTCAACCTGCTTCAACCATCCTCTTCACACCTGCCATTTGACTCCTAGAGACTAGAACCGCAGAATCGCCAAGGTTGGGAAAAGACCTTCAAGACCATCATGTCCAACCATCCACCCACCTCCTGAAACACCCTGCCTGCCCAGTTGTTGAACCTCAGCAGGGACGGTGCCTCCAGCCCCTCCCTGTTAGAGAGGCAGCTATCCGGATCTGAGTGGGTGAGCCCATCCTCAGCCTGCACCAATGCACCCCAAAGTCCTGCTGAAGGACAGAGAAGCCTGGATGGTGAGGACTGGCACACAGCAGGGAGTTTGTGCATCAGGCTGACGGGCATACGCTGGGCTGCCACACCTCTGCCTGACCTGGGGGTGAAGAGGACCAGTTCTGCTCTCAGCCATCTGTTGACGCCAGCCCAGAGCCTTTCAAAAGCACCACACAGCAGCAGCAATGACCAGGGACAGCAGAGGGAAGCTTGGGAAGCAGCAGCACTTTCCCATTAGGTTGTCTTCTCTCCCATAATGAGATGCTCGATGCCTGTGTTTTGCTGATAGCTCCCCGCCGCCCGCTTTGGTAGGAAAGGATTTGCTGAGCAGCAAAATGCTGACTGCATTACCCTGCAGCTTGATGTGAAAAGAGAGAGAAACAGCCCGTGTCCTCGGGTAATAACGAGATATCGATTCCCTAGTAGTTGCTTTATCTCCACCCAAATCAGGACTTATCGATGGGGCAGCTCGGTCTCCCGTTTCCATAGGATTTGCTGGAGTTTATGCAGACTGGGCACAGGTTGTGTGTGCTCCATGCTGTCCTAATAGATCTTGAAGTAATCACCACTGCAAGAGTGATCCTGAGTGCTGGGGGTAGTTTGGGCCCCTCAGTGCAGGAAGGATATGGAGGTGCTGGAGATGGGGCAGAGAAGGGCATCTGGGCTGGTTCAGGGTCTGGAGAACAGGGCTTATGAGGAGATGTTGAGGGAGCCAGGGCTGTTCAGTCTGGAGAAGAGGAGGCTGAGGGGAGATCTCACTGCTCTCTGTAACTACCTGAAGGGAGGGTGGAGGGATTTGGCCTCTTCACCCTGGGGACCAGTGACAGGACCAGAGTAAATGGGGTCAGGTTGTGCCAGGGGAGGGTCAGATTGGATCTTAGGAAAGACTTCCCAGAAAAAGTGGGGAGACCTTGGAACAGGCTGCCCAGGGAGAGGTGGAGGCACTGTCCCTGCCAGGGGTTCAACAACCAGGAGACAAGGTGTTTGAGGAGATGGGTTAGTGGTTGGGGCTAGTGGGGTGGACGGTTGGACTTGATGGTCTTAGAGGTCTTTTCCAATCTTGATGACTACTCAGGGGAGTAAACCAGTGTGGAGGAGCCTGGACCTTACAGAAGCTGGGTACCTGGTGCTGCCCCACAACAAACACCTCGTGAAAAGCAGCCCACAGCTCTGCAGAAATCTGGGCGAGTCACTGTGGAGGAGCCAGCCACGGCCAGCATCTGCCCCTTGCCCCTCACCCGGCCCCAGGGTGCAAGCGGCAAAGTCTTGCTGCAAACCAGCCCTCTCTCTCACCAGGCAGTGGGGAAGCTCCTGGGCTTTGTTTGTTGAAGGAGGCAGAAAATTAATCTATTCAAATGAAAAGAAGAAACCAAGGGACCGTTTGTTCCTCATGCAACTCAAGTTTGAATCTTGGAACCCTTGGCAGGATACTTTGAGCGCTTGAATAGACTTTGCAGAACGAGGCGGGTGCTTGGACGGCTCTGTGGAACGGAGATGTGACAGTGCTGCAGCAGTCGAGCGTTGATTTGTAGCTTTGATTGGTGCTGATTTATAGGTGTCACCTGCACCCAGAGGGCAAAGCTGTCCCCAAAACAGCACCAGGGGTAGTTGGCCCTATGTGCCTGCTCTGTCGCTGTCCTGCCCCTTTCCCATCAACTCCAGCTAGCTGGAGCGAGTGCAGAGGAGGACAACAAAGCTGGGGAAGGGCTGGAGAGTCAATCTGGTGAGGAGAGATGGAGAGAGTTGGGGCTGTTTAGTTTGAAGAGGAGGAGGCTGAGGGGAGACCTCAATGTTTCCGTGCCATTTCCTCTAAACAAAGTGGAATCTCTGATGTGGGCGAGACAACTGATGGAGGAAGAGTTTTCCTCATTATCCGACTTGAGTCTCACCTTAACCAGGTAAAGAAGTTGCACTGAACGCACGTTTGGTAGAGAACTCAAGTTCCTGAGTCATCTGCAAGGAAAATGGAGTAAACTGTTGTGAGAGATGCTAAGATGTAAAGAATGCTGGAGCAGAGAGCCTGATGGGTTGGACCTGACAATCCTTGGGGTCCCTTCCAGCCTGGCCCACTGTGATCTAGTTGCATCCATCTCCTAAAAATAGACCATTAATTGTCTCAGCTGCTCCACACTGAAAGTGCAGATTTCTGTCTGAAGAAGAGACAAGCTTTGTCGTTACTTGACTTGTAACAAGTCAAATTGCTTCCTTCCACTGCAGGGAAGAAAGTGATGACAAGAAAGTAGGTCCTCGTGTTCCCAGCTGCTCTTGAAGTAAAATCCCACACTGTTCATTATCAATGAAAACCATCAAGAAATCCCTCCCGGCTGCGTTGCCACGTGAAAATGTGATTGGAAGCCGACGTTTCTCATGAGAACAGAGATGAGGGTTGCTTTGTCTTTTGCTGTTTTATTACTGCTGTCAGTCACCAGCTCAGCTAGGTCACTCATCTGCTGCATCGGAAGTGCTTCAGGGCTGCCAAGGCTTCAAGCAGGACCACAGGACCATCAGTGCCAGTGTACGTACAGTCGTCAGTTGTCACCAAACCCCACCGTAACAGTGGTGTCACAACATGGAAACCAGCAGCCAGAAGGGTCCTTCTCTTTTGCAGTGATTTTTGGGGTGGAAGCCTCCCCAGCTGGGCACTAAATGCGGACAGCCACCTGCTAGTCCAGTGCCTCAATAGCAGAGCCAGCCAGTGTTAGGAGTGGAGGATCGCCCTGTTGAGGAAAGGCTGAGGGAGCTGAGTCTCTTGCGCTGAGAGAAAAGGAGACTGAGGAGTGACCCCACAAATGTTGATCAATATGTGAAGGGTGGGTGTCAGGAGGATGGAGCCAGGCTCTGCTCAGGGGCACACAACAGTAGAACACGGGGCACTGGGTGTGAACTGGGACAGAGGAGGTTCCACATCAATGTGAGCAGGACCTTCTTGCCAGTGAGGGTGACAGAGTAGCCCAGGGGGGTTGTGGGGGTCTCCTTCTCTGGAGTTGTTTAAAACCCACCTGGACTGTTCCTGTGTGACTGGATCTAGGGGATCCTGCTGTGGCAGGGGGATGGGACTGGATGATTTTTCCAGGTCCCTTCCAATCCCTAATATTCTGGGATTCTATGCTGCAGGGGGGAGTAAGAAGTTGCCCAGAAAATGCACCCACTGCAGGAGCACCAGTAGGACAAGTCCAGCTGGAGCACTGTCCATCTGTTGTGATATCTAGGAGACTGCAGCAATAAAACCACCAATTTTGAGGCTGGAGGGACCCCATCCCAAGAAAGAGACTTCCTTCTCCTTTTGGCAGATTTAAATGCCAAGTGAAGCTGCCATCTTCTTGCTGCAATATGATTCTATGACCCTGCGACTCTCTAGCTGGCTGCTGACTTCCTGCCAGTTCCAGTGGAGAAGAGCCTCAGGTCACAGAAAACAAGCAGCACGTCGCGAACGTCCTCGCTGTGGTTCTGTCTTTCAGAAAATGGGGGGAAAGGCAAAAAACCCCCAAAGCTCTCCCTAAGTTTGACTGTGTTGTCCGTACTTCTGTGGGAACAACAATAGATGAGGGAGCAGCTACTGGCGACCAGCAGCATCACTGAGACTGTGGCTGAGGCGCTCCGGGCTCCTTTTGGTCTGTCCACTGCGATGCTGAGCTTGAAATAGTTTCATCTTGCAGTGAGCAGAGACAGGGAGCTGCATCAGCTCTGAAAAGCAGTGAAAATAGGATTGCTCCTCCTGGGATCTCTTCAAATGTTGGGATTATGAGAATAACTTGGTTTTTTAAACCAAGTGACTGAGAGTCTTTGCACTTTTTCCAAGGATCAAAATATTTGCAGAGCGTGGGGACGGGGCTGTGCTGCCGTGAGCTTCGCCGCTGTGAGCTTCGCAGCACCAGCTCAGCTGGGTGCAAGGGCACCCAGTAAATATGAGATTAACAGGGCTGGGCAAAGGCTCTTTTTATTACCCTGCCCTGGCCACAGCTCTAACTGCCAATTCTCTCTCCTGCCACAGCACACAGCTGTTCTTTTATAGAACTCAGCCTCCTGGCGCAAGCCCTCTGCTTCTCCTTTCTGTCCCTGTGCCGTCTACCTTCAAACCTCCTCAAACAAAATCCCTTTTCTTAAGTAATCCTGATCCTTTCCTCATTCCCATTCCTCCTGAACTCACCTTTCCACCCCAGAGCCCCAACAACCGGTTGCTCACCAGCCCTTCTTCCCACACGACCATTGCTGATGGCACCTGGTGGTCACAGTGCTGGCCCCTCTGGCTTGCAGAACCACTTTTGCTCCAGGAGGAATTTCACACTGAGGACCCAAGTTGCCTCAGCCCTACAGAAATACAGTGGGGCCCGTGAAGAGGTTGATCCCAGCACTAACAGTGTGCAGTCCCGCTCGCTGCCCCTGATTGGAACCGAGCAGAAGGGACAGGTGAGGCTGCTGCCACGATGTGAAATAAATGGGCTCGGGGCCACTACAGGCAGCGATGCTGCACTGACCTGATTTGTGGAGCCAAGACCCTGGTCAGCAGCCCATAGCACCTACCTTGCTGATTCTTTGTGCTCTGCTCCAGCAAATGCCTAACAGGAGCGTTCAGCTGCACCTTCTGCCAGCAAAAGAGTGCAAAATGCAAGTTCCTGCCTGAGAAATGAAGTTCTCCACCTTTCCCATCATTTCCAGATCTATCTGCAAGGGTCTGAGCTCTGTGTCTCCTTTTCCCACCCATGTGAGGCAGGAGAACAAGAAGCAAGAAGCCAGTGCACTGTCGCAGGCAGCGATAGCTTTGTGTTAGTTATAACACAATGAATGAGAGGGAAATAGGAGGACACCAGGCTACCCTTGAGTTCCATCCATGCAAGAGAGGATTTTGCTCTGGGGTAATTTCCTAGGGTTGAGTAGAGCTCCTCAGCTTGGCTTTACAACCCACTGGTGGCCTGGAGCGGCAAGCTGTTCCTCCGGATGAAATGCCTGCCAACGGCATTAGGATGGGAGTGCTCCTGGGTTGCCAGGAGCCTCAGTGCAGGGTCTGCCCTAAGGGTTTCTGAGATTAAAAGCCATGGGAACACATCTGTGCCTTAATAGCCTGCATGTCCCCTTGATCAGCCCTGCAATCACCGAATAACAGGAACACCAGTAGGACCAGGAGCTGTTGTAGTAATCAACTGCAGGGCGCTGGGGCATCTCACTTAAACTGGATTCCTCTAATTTGATGGGTCGGGCTCAGTGATCCTTGGGGTCCCTTCCAACCTGGTCTGTTGTGATGCTGTGAGCTAAGCTGTGTGTGTTAGCAGAGAAATGAAAACCCTATGGCTTGTTGAACTCTAGCAGCCGGCTCTCCGAGGGCAGGTTTTGTCCTCCTGTGAGGCTGGGTGGTGACACCAGGCTGTCTGTGTTTGGGGTTTGCTTTCAGCTCTTTCCTCATGAGAGCTGCCTGGGGAGAGACTGAAACCTGTGGCAGGCAGAGGGGAAAATCTCACTGTAGCAAGTTGGGTAGCGAAGGGGCCATCTCAAGGTGGTTTGTGTAGCCAGCCTGTGAGCTTTGCACCCTGGTAGCCCACCCTCTCAGCAGTAGAACCTGTGCACCAGAAGGGACAAGGAACTTGCTGTGCAAGGTGGTGAAATGGGTAAGAAAACACCCTCGTGAGCCAAAGTTCAGACCGTTGAGGGCAGGAGAGGTGCCCACTGCCTCACCTGCCCTCTTGGCCTGTCAAGAATCCATGGAGCTCTTTCTGCTGCTTCACAGGGCTGAATTACTGGGGTTTGCACAGAGATGTGAAGTGGTTGTGGGGTGGGGGTTGTATGGAAATCAAGGTGTAAGATTTATGCAGCCAAAGCTTCCAGTCTCCTCAATAGCACCAAGCTACACAAAATCACAGAATCAGACACTCCTCAGGTTGGAAGGTACGTCCAAAGAGCCATCTGGTCCAACCTCTCTGCACCAAGCAGAGTCATCACTCACCAGCCCAGGTTGCCCAGAGCCTCATCCACCCTGACCTTGAATGCCTCCAGGGATGGGGTTCCCACCCCCTCTCTGGGCAGCCTGTTCCAGGGATCCCCCATCTTCACATTCCAGAGCCTTTCCTGCTGTCTGACCTCAGTCTGCCCTTTTCCAGCTTCAAACCAGGACCCCTCATCCTGTCATTCCCTGCTCTTGGGAACAGCCTTCGCCAGCCTTCTGATGCCCCTTTCTGTGCACCAAGACCCCACAGTTCTTCCTTCAGGATCTCGCAGAGCAGGAACCTTTTTGGTGTCACACCAGTCGTGAGCCAGAGCAGTAGTAACCTGAGCAATGGGGATGAGGGGCAGGTTTTGATGTGTTCTGTGGGCTAGAACAGCCCTATTCTGCTCTGCCAGCGACGACCTGTGTCTGACACGTGAACACACGCACACGGCGCTATGGAACGTTCCAGGAGCTGGTCAGGAACAGCTAAATGATAAAGATGGGGTAAGCGCAGAGGAAGCTGCTGCCTGATCTGCCCAAGCTGGAAGAAGAGATGATGAAGGCGCTGGATGGTAGTTTATCGAGAACATGCTGACGCACCGTTGTGGCTCCGGCCAGCCTACGAGTCAGAGAGGCAGTTTCTGCTCCGGTGTTTAAAATTAGCATTTGTAGCATAGGCACAAGCACTGAAAGGGGAAGGATGATGAATGGGATTGATCAACCTGCAAAACATCCTTTTAGGGTGTGTTTTGAGCTCAGGCTTTGGACTAGCAATGACAGAGGGCTTTATTTTTCATTTCAACTCGTGTCCTGGTAATGAGGTTAACAGGGAGCTGGACGGCAGGGCGTTTGCCTCCCCTTTGTAGGAAGGCAAGCAAACACAAATGAGGATCCTGAGTGCAATGAGGTTCCTTTCTTTGCTTTCTCTACCTTCAGTTGCAGCTAAGTGAGCTAAACCAGGGGGCTTCTGCTTTGAAGGACAAAACCACTGTGCGCAGGGAGGCTGGTTTGTTACGGTCTAACCCTTTCCCCCATCCTAGTTCTGCTTGTCATTGCAATTATCCTCCGTCGCAGCTACTCAGTGCTGGAGACAACGAGCAGTGCACCCTATAGCCAAAGGTTCAGCACAACCTGCAGTATCAGTGATACCCAGCTGGGGCTTCCTGATCCCTGCACGCTGTACTGACTGGTACCAGTTCCAGACCTCTTTGTGCTGCCATGGCCCTCTTCTGCTCTGAACCCCCATCTTTGAGCTCACGCACAATCACCAAGGTTGGAAAAGACCTTCAAGGCCATCAAGTCCAACCACCCAGCCTACAACCCCAAACCCATCTGCTGAAACACCCTGTCTGCCTGGTTGTTGAACCGCTCCAGGGACGGTGCCTCCAGCCCTTCCCGTAATGTTCCTTCATGTTTTCTAAGGGTCTTTATGTACCTGGAAGAAAAACATTGAGCGGCACCAGGGTGAAACACAGCCCACAGAGTTAAAATTGGTATTGATGGAGTGATTTCCTGAAAGGTCTTCATTGTTTCCCAGAGCATTGTTCCAATAATTAAGGTGGAGGTTTGATGAGACACGTTTGCCTCCACAATGAGTGCACTGAGGAAGCTTAGTAGGCACCTCCTACAGGAAAAGACTACTGGGTTTACTAACTTGGCCTGGCAGAGTTATGGGTTTGCTGAGCTTGTCTGAAAATGATGGGTAAACCAAACCCATGTTTTAATCACAAAATCCTTCATCTTCCTTTCCCCCCCTCCCCTAGCCCAGGAATCCTCCCAGTCCACTGAGGAAGGGTGAACCTGGCTGAGCTGCACTACAATGAGCTTGTCCTGGGCTGGCGTGCAATGAGGGCAGGGCTAGCTGTCTCACCAGCTTGGTCATCTGAAATAAAGACACAGTGCTGACAGCAAACCTTAAAATCCAGCTGGGCACAGACAGCCCTCATATTGGTTTGTGCCAGTCAGTAGGAGAATCGCCCTAGACTGCTGCTTTTCTGTGCAGCCTTGAAGTGGACAGATACATCTAGTCTGGAGAGCCATCTGTGATATCTAGATACCTAGATGTAGACATCTGGATATATATCTGGATATTATAGGTATTATATCTAGACCTATATCTGAATGTTAGTTATATATTGTTAATATATCTGGATAGGTAGATATTGTTTATGTATTTGGATGGGTAGGCAGACAGATAGACAAATAGATTTATTTCTGTCTATAGACAGAATAGTTTGGCCCAGGGAATTGTGAACGCAGACTCTAGAGTTGCAAACAGCCTGTAGAGTAGATGATTGTGAGGGCTGTGAAGTGTGCAGGAGTGTTTGTACAAAGCCCAGCTGTGCAGATGGGTCACCAGAGGCAGACCTCAGACTCTTTCTCTTGTGCAGTATTAGCAAACATCACTGTTTGTTTTTCAAGCTCAACTGTGCCTCTGTCATCAGAGGTGTAATTCCACAGCCTTTTAAGTTTTATAGCTTGAAGCTCTCTTCCAGAGGAGCTCAGTGAAGTCGGAGAGAGGAGAGAGTCTAACACAAGCACCTTGTTTTTCACACATCCCACATGCAATAAGCTTGTGGGGAGTCGATGTGCGTCGTCCATCGCGTGTACGGGCTACAGTCAGCAACAACACATCCACAGCTCCTGGGGCACCACCTGCACCCTGACACCCCGGCATCAGGACAGAGCCCTTTACCTGTGTTGTGTCTAGGAGAAATCACATGGTCACAGGTTTACCCGCTTGAGAACATGATTTGGATGTTAAGGCTCAAACAGAGATGGAGATTTTCTCCTCAAGGTTGCCCAGTTTCTCTGAGCAGCAGTGTCCTTGGTGCATAATTGTTCCGTGCCTTTCTTTGCCCCGGTTTGATTTCAGCAGTTCTCTCACTGCTCAGACTCAGGGAGGAAAGACAGTCTGTAAATCAGTCACATCCTCACCAGCCCTGTTCTTGTGCTCTCCTGCTTGTTGGGAGAAGCTGCTCATCCTCTGACTTTCTGACTTCTCCAGTTGCAGGGGTTTTATAGTTTTTACAATTTGCTTGTTAAATAGCTTCCAACCTCACACTCTTCAAAGGAGGATGAGGTAGGAACATCCCTTTTGATTACCTAGACAAGCACTTACACTGCAGGGTGAGAAACGTGGCTCCTGAGGCAAACCGATGCTGCACAGACTGACAAGACGTCGCCTCGTTGCTTAGGGCAAAGAACCTGCAGTCTGGCACCGGGTGGCTCTCGTATTTCGGAGTGGAATTTATAGTGACAGCACCAGGTAAATACCTCAGGGATCCAACAACAAAATTAATCCCTTAAGGTCATTATCCAGATTAATATAAGAAAAATCCCCAGGGGAGTCTAGAAACTATGAAGCAAGGAAATGGATTATCCTAACCTGTGAATTCAGCGGCTCTTTGGAGGGCTGACAGATAAAACCCCAAGAACTTCCTCCATTCAGCCGTTACAGTTATCCAGCACTAATGCTCTGGCTCTGTGCGGATGTCCAGCGGACGCTTCGTGCAGGACGTGAGCTCCCAGCAAACCCAACCCTACCCCGCAGCTTCGGCACAGCTCTGTGTACAAACACACACGAGCCCCAGCCCCACTCGCTGCCCCGGCTAAGTCCCTCTATTTTACTGCAGGTGTTTTACCCTCCATTCACAAAGACAGACTTTCTGGTCATCACAGGCTGCTGCTCTGCACAGACACGGTTCAGTGAAGAGCATTTACTCCCAGGGCTGGATGAGAGGGTTCAGCACTGCTACCGCACACCAAAACCTCCAGATTCACTGACCATCCCCTGGCAAACTCGCTCAGGCCATCTGCTGCCCTTGTTCTGCAGCAACTGTAGCCCCAAACAGGCAACATGACTGTAGTCTTCTCAGGGAAGTGGTGGATCCCTCAAACTGAGACAGTTTTAAGGCTCAGCTTGATGGGGTGCTGGGCCAGCTCATTTCAGCTGGATTGCTTTAGCTTGAAGGGTTGGACTGGATGATCCTTGGGACCCTTCCAGCCTGGCCTGCTGTGATAGACTGAGGCAAAAGCATGAAAGCCACACAAGAGTGGCTCCTCTGCCTGCAGGCTCGAGCTGGCTCATGCCCAGCCAGCGCTGGGAGCCAGCACGGGTGCAGCCATATATAGCTAACTATTCGCTCCTCGGTGCTCTGCCACTGCCTGAGCCTGCAGACACGTCTCTGCCAGCAAAACTTGCAAGGCATCAAGGTCTGTTCTTCCAAGGAAACCCATGGAACCACGTGCTGACCAGCTAAACTCCTAGATCACACCTGGCAGGATCCATGTGGTGGATAGGGCTCCCTTTACTAAGCAAACCCCAAATGAGAGCCACCCAGATCCTGGCATGGTGCTACTCTCCTGTTTTCCCCCTGCCTGTACTGCAGCATCTTTGCAGAAGGTCTCATGAGGAGCTGGGCAGGGGGACTAACATGAATTCTAACTGTATCTGGTTTGATATCCCTGTCCCAGAAGTTGAGTGTCATGCACACAACAGGGCAGTTCTCTGTTGTATGGTGGAGCCCCCATCCCTGAGGCCATTCAAGTTCAGGCTGGATGGGGCTCTGGGCAATCTGCTCTGATGAGTGATGGCCCTGCTTGTTGCAGGGGGGTTGGACTGAATGCCCTTTGGAGGCCTCTTCCAGCCCCGTGATGCTATGACTCTATGAAATCCTTACCCTGAATCAGTGCTGACTTTGGGTGCCCTACTGCCCACCTATGAATTCTTCAGTGAGGGCTGCTGCTGCCGGTGTTCTTTGGTTCTGTGCACAACTTGAACCTGTTCAATGGAAAAGGAATGTAATGCTTAAAACACCCCTAAGCAAAGCCCTAACAGGTGCCTGGGGCGACCTGGATTCCAGCTCCTATTTCAGGCGAAGCAGAGGCTCCCCTGCAGACTCCGGCTCACTTTCCCTTAGGGGAAAATGGGGACAAACTAAGGAGCAGCTAAGCCACGAGAAAGGCTGTGCGTGATGGCTCTTCCACATCCCACCTTCAAGTGCCCAGCAGGAAATTCCACGCTGTGTAGTAGGGCACCGTGCAGAGGTCTGTGACCCTAAAGCAGGCGCTGAGCCAGGCACCACCTCCCCAGAGCAGCGAGGAACACGATGCAGTAAATTCCTGCCCCATGACGGCTGCAGAGGCAGCTCAGGAAGCAGTAAAGATCCCATGAAATTGACTGAAAGATCATTTGTAATGAATCGCTTTTCTAGGGGATGACACAAAGCAGACTTCAAACCACAAAGAATTAGGCTGGCAATTGTAGGTTTAGCTCACAGTGTCACGGCCACTTCAGAACTGTCTGCACAGCCCACTCTAACAGGCTTACGGGAGCTGAAACAGAACAGGCAAACCATCTGCTTGTTAAATAGAGGAGGCTCTTTGTGGTGATAACGTTTTGATGAAGAGCTCGTGGCCAGCTCTAACCCATCCGTGTGACTGATGCCCATAGTAATGGCCCAGCTCTGTAATCCCCTCAGCATCAAGCTCACGTCTTGGGTGCTTGAACGCTCATACAAAAATAACCTGTGGACAATGTCTTCTTCTCAAGGTGGTTGACACTCGGTCTATTTCTACTTAAGGAAGATGGATGCCTCACTCTTGCCAGAGCACCCACCAGCTAATTCTCCAGCCTTCCCTTCCCCGCTCGTGAAAATCCGAGTGTCGATGATCTCATGGATGCTTAAAGGATGGTGCCCAACACAAGGATGAACTTCTTCGCTTGATAAAGATCTCCATCCACCCATCGCACCGCTAACGCCAGCACTGCTCAGTACTGATGGGGTTTTGTTTTTAAGACAGAACCAAATGAATTCAGGAGCGATGGAAAACGGAGAGAGAAAGGACGAGGCAGCTGAAATGCAGCTCTGGAAGGGGACTCGGAGTGACAGCATCCTGCTTTTTTTTATTCTAGACAAGCAACAGGGCAGCTCGGAATAAACGTGGGCTGAGATTTCCTTTGTTGCTTTAATGAGTTCAAAGAGGCTAAACAAAGACACAAAGAGCTGAACACTGCTGTGTGAGACACAGTAAACGGGTTAACATTTCATACCTGAGCAAGGAAGGGGTTTAACTGCTCACGACCGCATGCAGAGAGCCCGGTGAGCGACCACAGAAACCTCGCACAGGGACACTGGGTGGGGGTCACACTCACTCCAAAGGTCCTGCACTTCGCAGATGGAGAGAGCCCCGAGGTAAGGGTGTGAGAGCACCACCACTGGAGGAAGCACATTACCGCTCGGAGGATCAGAGTTGATTGTTAATTAATGAAACTGCTGTTTCATTACCCAGGGAGAAAGCAGTGACAGCCCAAAGCCTGTGGAGCTAACAGCACGTCAGACATCTAAGCAGGTCATGGCAATGACAGTATTGGCAGCTCGTGAAGTGCTCACAGCAGACCTGAGCCTGCAGCCCCTGCCCTCGAGAGCCGCTCTCAAGCAGGGCTTAGGGAGCTGTTTCCAGTGCAGAAGAAAGGGATCTGCGGGGAATGACTGACCAGGTCACAGGTTCGCGAGTTTCTCACCAGCACAACCACAGCCACTGCTGCCGGAGGGCTCTCTGCGCCGTTTGAGCGACCCAAACCCGCACTTGACTTCTCTCCACATTGGATCTGTTGTTTGGGTGGGTTTTTGTCTTATCTTTGTAGCCATAATCCATTTAAAATGCTCTGGTTCCGAGTGCTCCGGTACAAGTCGAAACCAGCAACAAATCCATCTCCTTAATTCCCTTATCTACGCAAAGATGTCTGTGGGAGAGCTGGGATCTGAGGCGTCTGAGCTTTAACAATCACCACCCGTTCCCCTGAGACAGGCTTCATGCTCCTGGCAGCCTTCTGCTCTCCCTGACCTCCTCACCCAACGCAGACACCTCGCCATCAATGTTCTTGTGCTGCGAACCCGCCGCCTGCCTTCCCGCAGCACCCCCAGCACCCTGGGACTCGGCAAAGGAGGTGGGAGGAATGGGAGCATCTCTCGTCCTGCTGCGGACGGCTATGAACAGGGTGTCTCTCTTTGATTTCCCTACGTGCTCTTGATGCCTATCGACTTCCCCCAAATCACGGCGCTCGCTGGGACTTCCCCGCTCCTCCTCTTTCACCACTCATGAATAAAACAATGCATCGACCACGCATGCGTCGGGATGGCTTTATCCCTCTGTCCACAGGACGCCCAGCTCCGCTCTCGAGGCAGACACCCTACACATTGGTAGGCTGCGTGAAAGAGTCTCCGGGGAACTGAACCCTCTTTGCTTCTAGCTTCTTCTTGGCTTTGAACGCTGCCGACACCTCGGGGTGGATGGAGTCCAGCCGCTGCTCGCACTGGAAGGCGGTGAGGAAGGCCGTCCTGTAGTTGTTGTTCATCCAGCCGTAGAGCAGGGGGTTGGCGAACGTGGAGCACATGGCGATGACGTGGAACACCGTGTAGATCAGTTTGTACTCCTTCAGGTCCAGCACCTGACTGTCGATGTCGCTGACCAGCTGGAAGGTGTGGAAGGGCAGCCAGCTGACGGCGAACACCACGACCACACACACCAGCATCTTGGTGGTTTTCTGCCGCCGGTGGTGGTAGTGGTCATTCCCTGCCCCGGGACTGACGTGGTTCTTGAGCTTGGTCCAAATGCGGATGTAGGCGTAGGAGATGACGGCCAGAGGCAGCACGTACTGGATCAGGAGCATGGAGACGCTGTAGATGGTGCCGTAGTTGAGCTGCCCCTCCCCCGGCCACTTCTCCGAGCAGACCACGATCTTGAAGTCAGGAATGATCTCAATGAGCGAGTACTCGCGGAAGATGGCCAGAGGACTCGCCAAGAGGGCGCTGACTGCCCAGGCCACTCCTATGATCAGGAAGCTGATCCGCTTAGAGATTTTGCTTTCCAAGTGGTAGACGATGCAGCGATGCCGGTCCAAGGCGATCACGGTCAAGGTGACGGTAGACACGTGCACGGCGAGAGCCTGGGCGTAGGGCACCAGGTGGCACAGAACTGGGCCCAGCTTCCACTCACCCAGCAGCGTGTAGACCAGGGTGAAGGGCAGGCACAGCGTGTTCACCAGCAGGTCGGCCACAGCCAGGTTGGCAATGAAGAAGTTGGTCACCGTGCGCATGCTTTTGAACTTGATGATCACGTGGATCACGAGGGAGTTCCCGATCACCCCCAGCAGGATGATCGAGCAGTAAGCGAAGATGAGGATTATCTGCACTTCGACCAGCGTTGTGCTGTCCTTGAGCTCGGGCTTTGGGTCTAGAGCCAGCTCGGTGAGCGGGGTGGTGTACCTCGGCACATACAGCCCGGTGAGCAGCTCCAGCCTCGCGTCAGCCGTCTGGTTTTCTTCACCCACCGCTTCCGAGGGCCCCATCCTTGCAGCAGCCTGGCCGAAGCAACAGAGGCGATCCTGAAAACACAGAACCAGAACACGGGGAGAAATCAGCCCGTGGGAGCTTAAAGTAACGAGCTGAGACTACAGCTCTTTCCTCCTCTACCCCACGTCCAGGATTAAGAGAAGATCTGTCTTCACACATTTAAATTCTGCTGCCCTCACATTTGAAGCCAGATCCCGTAATATCATTGAGGCGTGACTCCCGCTGGAAATTGGGACAGATTTCAAAAGCCTTTCAAAGACAAAGTTTGCCAAAGTAAAAGCAGGAGGATTAGGATCCTGCTGGGCAGCACAACCCACTCCCTCAAACCACTGCTGATTTAGCACAGAACTCCCATCAACGCCTATGGGAATTCTACGCGGAGCAGCACCGTCCAGACTGTTATTAGCATAATCGCCTCCCTGCTTTTCCTTAATGGAAAGGGTTTCTTTAAACAGTAATTAAATTCTTAGACGTTTATGCTCCTCGGGACCAGAGAACCAGCCTTCTGTAAGGAACTTTATTAGAGGAGTTTGTGCAACAAGCGCAGCAAAACTACCGTCCTAACAGAGCTGAAATGGTGGTAACATGGAATAGATGTCGTAACATCACCAAATAATCATCACAGAGTCCCAGAACATCAGGGATTGGAAGGGACCTCAAAAGATCAGCCAGTCCAATCCCTCTGACACAGCAGGATCACCTAGATCCAGTCGCACAGGAACTTGGCTAGGTGGGTTTGAAACATCTCCAGAGAAGGAGACAACACAACACCTCTGGGCAGCCCCTTCCAGGGCTGTCACCCTCACTGGGAAGAAGTTCCTTCTCAGACTGATGTGGAACCTCCTCTGTTCCAGCTCACACCATGTTCTGAACCTGGAATGAAGAACCTCTGCACCTGCCAAGAGTACAACCAGCACCACCAGCTATCTCACACAGCCTGAGCAGTGAGGCTGCCCTGAGCAGTGCACTTGCACAAGCAGGAGAGCTGTGGTTTGGTTCCTGTGCACATCCCAGCACCTGGCAGTTGGTTTTAAGTTGCCATCTATGTTTGTTTTCCTCTCCTGCAGTCATAACCAAACATCCAGGGTGTTGCTGTAAATACTCAGTGTTTCACTGTTCCAAACACAGCACATGGGGAACCCGTGTTATCTCCTGTTTCTTCTTGACGCTCACATTTCTCCAGAACAGCTTTTTCTGAAGAAGCTGTTTCCATAGCTCTGTGCTGTTCTCAGGCACCTTTCTAGGGGTTACCTGGAGGAAAACAGGGTCAGAAGCCCCAGACCTTCCCGTGATGTCAACCTCCTCTGTTCCAGCTCACATCTGCTGACCCTTGTCCTATCATTGGGTGTCTCTGAGCACAGCCTGGCTCCATCCTCCTGACATCCACCCTTTCCATATTGATCACATTCATTAGGTCACCCCTTAGGCTCCTTCTTTTCCAACTCAAGAGACTCAGCTCCCTCAGCCTTTCCTCACCAGGGAGATGCTCCACTCCCTTCATCACCCTTGTGGCTCTGCACTGGACTCTCTCCAGCAGTTCTGTGTCCTTCTGGAACTGAGAGGCCCAGAAGAAATATTAGAAGAAACAGCATTCCTCTGAACTAAGTGGGCAACCTGTTTGTGCTGAAATTATCTCGAGGAGGGATTACAACTAAGCTGTGCACTATTCTTTCTGCATAGTGCATGAGAAAAAACAGCTTCTTGCAGGCTGCTGCTGAGGGACTCATTTCTCACTGCAGTCACAGAGAAGAGCCAATCATTCCTCTGCTGATGGCAGGAAGAATTTCAGCACCGGCATCCAAATCACATTGTGTTGCCTTCCCTACACAAGCTGAGCTGAGTTCTGCGCTGCCCTAGGATTTCAGCAGGCACAGATGGAGACAGGGTTGTTTGACAGCTCACTGACAGCTTGGGCTTCGGTCCTACGTGAAGCAGCGTGTCCCCGTGCAGAGCGCCCCGGGCACAGGTGCCACACCAGCTGGGCCTGGGAAAGGACTATGGAAGTGCCAGTGCCCACAGGGCTCACCAAGAAAACCCCACCTTTGCCACCGCAGGGAAAGCCAAAGTGGAGTCACTGACTCTCCTTCCTCATTCACACAGTCCCCAAGGAAAACAAGAGCAGAAATGTCGCTAGTTTGCTCACACGCAGCTCAGTCCATCCCAGATCCAGGTCTGCCTGACGCTGTTACTGCCTTCAGTCTCACATGGCTTTTGGTTCAGATGAACCTCACTGCAGGTTTTCATCCCTCCTCTGTCCTAATTAACCATCAGGGACAACCCAGACGTGATTCCTGATGGGGCTGGTGAGTGGTGTCCTTGTTGGTTGCAGGGGGGTTGGACTAGATGTTCTTTGGAGGTCCCTTCCAACCCTATGATTGCATGACTGTGATTTTCTACCTGAGCCAGGCTGTCTACCGGCAGGCCACCAACCCCTGGTACTTGCTTGCCTTCCACACCACATCCCAGGGCATTTCTCATGTGCCAACTCATTCTGTAAAACAGAACAGCAAGGTGGTTTCTCACAACTAACCTGGTCAGTCGCACCACATCAGCCAGTCTACCTTCCTGTAGGGTTAGTAGGATAAGCTGGAGATGGGAAACCCTGCACGATGTGTAGCTAAGATGTGCCAGCTGTCCAAACAAGCTCACCCTAGCGACTCCTAGCCCAAGCACGGGTGGCCAAAGGGATGCAGGATCAACAGCACCACAGTCCACCGCATTCTAAAGGCCAAAGGCCCCCTGCAGTTGGCACGGCCAAGGCTATGCAAAAGCTCAGAGCTCTGCTGTGCTTTTTCCTCCAACCCAGGTACCCTCAACCATGAATTGCGCTGGCATCTACCATTAGAGACTGGTGAGGTCCCGGGACTGTGAGCTGCTCCCGAATCCCTTAATTTCCTCAGTGCCAAATGCTCAGGTCATACCCACTCCCCACAGCACAAGGGGGAGAGGGAAGGGCAATTTTACAGGTTTTTTTGCTTTCTTTGCCATAAATCCATGCTGGAGGATGTAGCATAGAGCATCCCTTCCCCAAAAACTCTTCACCTGTTTCTCTAGCCCCTGACTTTCTGCTGATTCCTCCCTCCAACTCCTATTTTTAGCAAAACTGCCTTTTGTTCGGACACTCCTAGTTTGGGGATTTTTCATTAGCACTCTGTTTGGGTTGATGAAAGTTGTTTTGGTCTAATCAGAGAGACAAAGCTGAGGGGTGCTGAGGGGTGCTGGTGCTCCTCTCCAGCAGAGAGGAGCTGGAGTGTAAGTGATGAAATAAAGGGGACAAGTCTGGCACTGAGCAGCTGAGCGGGCAAAGAACCCACTGCTTTCAGAGCTCGGGGAGCACAGTAAGGTGGCATCGGGTACCTGTTTGGTCAGGATCAGCTCCCCAGACCACCCCTCCTGCCCACTCTGCACAGTGCACAGCACTGGGAGGGGATCTCTCTCCCAGTTTTTCCCCCCAGCAGCCAGAACCCTCAGGGTCCGGCAGCAAACTGCCTCTAACTCTGGGCAAGTCCGCAGGGGATTCGCAGCGGTTCCGATCGCAGAGGGCGCGGAACGTGATCTCGTTAACGAACAGCAGCTCCGCGGCACCGCAGTGCGCTGGGCAGGAGCCGGGGCTGCTGGACGGGGCGGACGGGGCGACCCCCGGTTCTGCCGCTCCCCAGCCCCCCAACCCGCATCCTAGCGGCTGGGACCCCAGCTCCGGCCACGCTCCTCAGTTCCCCGTCTCCATCTGCACGTCCCTTCCGCCCCAGGGCGGGGGGTCGAGCATGGCCATCACCAGCCAGTCCGGCACTCCCGCCAGCCCCCCAGGCAGGGAGGAGCGTAGCCCCTCGCCCCACAGCGCTGCAGCCGCTCCCCCGCCTCGCCACCACCCCTGCACCGCTGCGGGCCCTGTCCCGCCCGCCCCCCGCACACTTACCCGCGGGCTCTCTCCTCCTGGCGATGGGGCAGCTCGGACCGAGCGAAGTTTGACGGCAGCGGCGGCCCCCGCACGCCGGGGTGGGGCGGGACGGGGCGGGCGGGACCAGCCGCTGGTGGGGCGGCTCCGAGCGCGGAGAAGGGGCTGCGGGTCCGTCTGGCTCTGCAGCGCTGAAATGAAGGGGTTTGGGGCGGGGGGTGAGCAGCTCGGAGCCGAGGTGAGCGCTGCCCGGTTTGCCCAGTCCCTAACCTGCCGGTAATGGGGGTGTCTGCTCAGAGCCGCTGCGGAAATCCTCGGGAAGAAGCAGTCCGCTCGCAGGGATGTGCTGCTCGTGGGAAGGAGCCGAGGATGCTGCCAGAGCAGGTGTGAGGATGGATAAGGCGCTGCGGTGTTCTGCCCGCAGCAGAGCGGGGCCGGGCTGTTTGCGAGGCTGCGGAGCTGGGCAGCAGCTGCGGTGTTTATTTGCTCTTCATTCAGAACCTTTCCGAGAGGTCTCCTGCCTGCCTGCCTGCCTGCCTGCCTGTCTGCCTGCCAGCACGGACCGCAGAGTCGTTCAGGCTGGAAAAGACCTTTCAGATCATCAAGTCCAACCCTGACCCCAGCTGTCCCAACCCACCCCCAAACTCTGTCCCTGAGCTCCAGATCTCTCCGACTGTGAAACACGGCCATTCACCCCTTCCCTGAGCAGCCTGTTCCACCGCATGAAGGCCCTTTCCAGGAAGAAGTTTTTCCTCAGGGCCAACCTCACCTTCCCCTGGGGCAGCCTGAGGCCATTTCCTCTTGTCCTGTCTCTTGTTCCTTGGGAGAAGAGACCAACCCCCAGCTCTCTGCATAAAGTAATAAAGTCTCTCCTCAGCCTCTTTTTCTTCAGACTGAGCAACCCCAGCTCCCTCAGCTGCTCCTCACAAGGTTTGTTCTCCAGACCCTTTGTCCACAGTGCTGCCCTTCTGCAGACCTGCTCCCCTGACAACTCCATCCAGCACTGCTGCTGTCTGGGTAGGGTCTGGCTCTGTGACACCCATTGATAAGGTCTGCCTGGCGTTTTGCTGTGTTCCTGATGCCTGTCTCCTAGGCTCAACTCCCGAGGTCCCACAGTGTCTTCTTAGTAGGTAGTTGGGGAACCTGATTCACTGAACGGTGCTTCAGCCCTAGCTGTGTTTCCCAAGGATGGCAATGAGGAGACTTTGCATACCCTGTGGCTCCAGCACTGATGTTGGGCAGTACCCTTCTCAAACCCTGTGGAAGCTGCTGCCCACCCCATGACTGCTGCTTTACCTCTGCAACCGAGGGAAATTTGAGCTGATCAGAGAGAGCTTCAAGGATCAGCAACATCATCTTCCTTCCTGTGCCATCCTTCTCCTCCAAAGGAGACTCTGCACAAGAGCTCTTCCTTTGCCGCTCAGGCTGTGGCTCAGTATTTGAGACAGCTCTTCTTCAAGCCCATAAAACCCTGCACTTCCTCGGTTCCCTTTCTTCTTAAACGCTGAGCTCCGCAGTGCGATGCGCAAGGGGACACCTTACTGAAAGTTCAGTAGACAACTGGTTGTTGCCTTTTCTAAAGAGGATTGGTAAAGGGAAGTGCACCCTTCATTTCTAGAGCGCTCATCACAGAACAGGGACTCTCACGGCTACCTTAGAGCCAGAATACTGCCCGCGCTCCAGCCCTCGGCTCCCAGTAGCTGGAAGGCGTTATGATTCCCCAAAGTGAGTCAACTCTAGCTGCTTGCCGGGTGTTTTCTTGTACGTCAGTCAGTTCTAATTCTGCACATCCGCCGCTGTCACCAGCAGCTTGGTCTTAAAACTACTCCTGTGACAACTTGAACAGGTTATGTGGGTGCTCCCCAGGCTCTGTTTCCAACACCCTGATGAGATCTGTGGAATAGCTGAATGAATTGTGCCCAGGTGGCCAAGAAGACCAATGGCATCCTGTCTGAAGGGACACTGTAGAGAGGTTGGTGCTGGTCTCTTCTCACAGGTCAGTAGTGAGAGAAGCAGAGGGAAGCGCTTCAATCTCCAACAGGGGAGGGTTTGACTGGCCATCAGGAAGAAATTCTTCCCAGAGAAAGTGGTCAGAATGGGCTGCCTGGATTGGTGGTTGAGTCCCCACCCCTGGATCTGTTTAAAAGTGACTTAGATGTATCATTGGGGGATCTGGTTTAGGAGTAACCTTGTACAGCAGGGTTGATGGTTGGACTCAATGATCCTAGGAGTCTTTTCCAATCTGAATGATTCTGTGATTCTATGAATTGTCTTTGGGACAAACTGAGCTGAGCTGGAAAGTTGGAAACCTTTTTCCTCTGTGTGTGTGTGTCCCCCTTCCAAGTTGTGTTTCTTAGAAAGTGGGAAACTGATCATAGAGTTCACACATTCTCTTATGTCGTAGGGAGCACACAGAGCACGCAGCTGACTGAGCACAGTTCTGAATTAGATCTTTATGAGCTTATTAGTCAAAAATATCCGTAAGATGGTCTTTTTGTTAGGATTTTATACATTTTTTCATGAGAAAAGAATTTTCTCAGAGCTCTAAGCTCGAGGAAATGTGTTATCTCTCTTAGCCAGTCCACACAGATTATTATTGATGTGGTTGGTCCTGCAGAGATCCACAGGAGTCACTCTAGGTAGCGACTCTGCTGAGGAAAGGCTGAGGGAGCTGGGTCTCTCAAGCTTGGTAAAAAGGAGACTGAGGGGTGACCCCATGAATGTTGATCAATATGGAAAGGGAGGGTGTCAGGAGGATGGAGCCAGGCTGTGCTCAGGGGCACCCAATGATACAACAAGGAGCACTGGGTGTGAGCTGGAACAGAGGAGGTTCCACATCAAAGTGAGAAGGAACTTCTTGCCAGTGAGGGTGACAGAGCCCTGGAAGGAGCTGCCTAGGGGGGTTGGGGAGTCTCCTTCTCTGGAGATGTTTAAAACCCACCTGGCCATGTTCCTGTGTGGCTGGCAGCTCCCAGCACAGTGTTTTAGCCCCTTTTTTCCCATCTGTAAGTGGTGGCTTCATCCACTCGCTGGCTTCATCCAGAGCTGTTATGTGGCATTTCGGGGGACAGTGCCCTTCCGCAGCGGTACGCGGCACTAAATTCATGGAGTTCACCTCTAAGTGTTTTCTGTCCTTCACAAACAACTTCTCTTGCTGCAGAAGTGGAAAGGGACCGCTTCCCCCACCTATCACCACTTCAAGCCATTTTAGAAGTGAAGTGCTCAGAGCTTCCTGTGCCACTCTGTCACAGGTTTGGGGGTTCTGAAGGACATCTGTTCCAGGCTAAATGCAGCAAACCTCCTCGAACTGCGATCATCTGACTCACAGGATGACATCCAGCAAAGTTTGAGGCTTTCAGCTCCCCCGCCTTCTCCCGTGGTGAAACACTGACGGGCAACTTTCCACTACAGTCTCCACATCTCCTACTGGTACAGTGAGACTCGGCTGCCTGTTTCAGACTGGGGGCACTGTGGGTAAACGAGTTGAGGTTGTCAGCCGAGCTGCACAGGGTGGGAACAGCACTCTGCTGCTTCAAAATGAGTCTGCCTCCCCCTCAGCACCCAACTGGCACTTCTCTGAGCGAACTCCTGGGTTACCTTTGTAATTGCCCATGATTCACACCCACATCTTGCAGGGAGTGATGGCATTTTAATTGCCAGGAGTATTTTAGGATGGAGGAGAGGGGATGGGGAGAGGCTCAGAGAAAAGAAGTGGGTAGGGTTTTGGCATCTTTGTGCAGCCAACGGTTCCGTGGCTGCACACAGCTGTGGGACCAGCAGCCAGAGCCCAGTTTGTGCCCACAGATTGCCCACACCTTGGCTCTGTCACAAAGGGATGTTTCAGCTCCTGCTTCTTCAGATCTGCTGAAAGGCTTCCTCGTGCTCCAGAGAGATTCTGCAGTCAGTCTGTGAAGATCTAATCCCAGTGCCCAGCGTGTCCAACCTGCACAGCCTTCCTTCAGCACGGGGCTCCTCCTGCAGCACCACCTGGAGATGCTTTTCAGGGCCACTTCCCTGCCCTGGGAGCTGCAGAATGACCACCTCAGCATCCTGAGGAACGGTAAGAAGTGCCCCACAGAAAGGGAAAAGCATCTCCAGAGTCCCACTCTTGCTGTCTGGGTCTTCCTCTGCAGTTAGGAGACATCTGCTTACTCTAACCAGTGGAGTATAACACTGGATTCATCTCCTCCTGAAGCTGGTACTTTGGGCAGAAGGACAGTCCTTGAGCTCCCCGACTGGGAAACACGGCCAGGGATGGCCATTCAACCCTTTTTCTGAGCAGCCTGTTCCAAGGGCTGAGGGCACTTTCCAGGGAGAAGTTTTCCCTCAGGGCCAATCTCACCTTCCCCTGGGGCAGCCTGAAGCCATGTCCTCTGGTCCTGTCCCTTGTTTCTTGGGAGAAGAGACCAACCCCTACCTCCGCACCCTCCTGTCAGGCAGTTGCAGACAGCAATAAGGTCTCCCCTCAGACTTCTCTTCCTTCAGATTACATAGATGTTCTTTTCTCTCCTGATAGCAAGTATTTGTTTGCGATCAGGAAAGGAGGAGCTGATGTTAGTGGCCGGGTGTGAGACTCACTGCAAAATCTGAGGGCAAACCTTGGCTCTTTGCTTCTCTACCCTTTTATTTCCCTCCTCGTCAAAGATGAGTGGCCCCGTAGTTCTGCTGCTTTTGTCATCGTAGCCCTGTTCTTTAGAGCACAAATGCATCTGCCCTATGTGGTGGAGAAGTGGTATCATTAGCAGGGGTTCAGATAAATCCTTGGGTAACCTGTGATGGATTTTGTGCCACCTTGTGACATTTTGAAGATCTCAGACCTGTGGAAAAGTCAATTAACTTTTGTCAGAGACAAAAGGCAGAGGCACTGAACAAAGTCAGTTGTTATTTCCTCCAGACAGCCCAGAACATTTCAATATCAGGTAACTGGGTGTCAGCACGACTGTTCCACCTTAACCTACTGATGGGTTTCTGGAGGAAATCAGCTTTCCCCTAGACCCAACAGGAATCACAGACTCACAGAACATTAGGGATTGGAAGGGACCTTGAAAGATCATCCCATCCAGTCCCCCTGGCACAGCAGGATCACTTAGATCCAGTCACACAGGAACATGGCCAGGCAGGTTTTAAACATCTCCAGAGAAGGAGACTCCACAACCCCCCTGGGCAGCCCCTTTCAGCCCCTTCTGTCACCCTCATTGGGAAGAAGCTCCCTCTCCAAATGATGTGGAACCTCCTGTGTCCCAGCTCACACACGTTGTCCCTTGTCCTATCATCAGATAACACTGAGCAAAGCCTGGCTCCATCCTCCTGACAACTGAGCATCCTTCTTCTCAGCCACCACTGGAAATCTAAACTTCACGGGTTTAAATTGTCCATACCCTGCCAGGGTATGGGTGTTTGGAACAGGGTCAGGGTGAAACCAGCAGTGACATCTGTGGCACGTGGTCATTTCTTTTATGTTGAACCTTCCAGCCTTTGGGAAGTGTTATGTTTGTTGGCGGCTCGGCTTGCCCTTACGGCCTCAGCAAGACCTTTTTATGCCTTCCAGAGACGGGGATATCTAGCAGCACTTCCTACCTCTGTGTTATATGGGGGTGAACAACAGCTATAAAAACAGAGACAAGAACAATTCCCCCAGACAGGGCAACAAATCAGAAGTGTTTATTGCATTTCAAGGTCCCTGAGAAGAATGACTCAAATCAAAATGCCTCTTAGAGGGATGGAAATAGCTGAGATTGGTTCTGCATGGGGGAAACATCTAAAATGTTTGTCTGACACGAGGATGCATTACAGATGCACTGGAACACAAACAGCACACCGAACCCGCGTGTCCTCAGCACAGGACTCACAGAGCTCATGAAATCCAGAGCCACAGGATACGTTTGCTCTGTGTGTGCCTGGATCTGTGTGGTTGGAAAGCAGGCTGGAAAATAACTGCACTGGAATGGCAGTACCTTCACATCGTTAAAAGAGGTGGGGTTTTCATGTCACCATTCAAGTTCAGTCTTTTTCAGTATCTCCTAGCTGTGAAGACAACTTTGAAACACTAATATTGAGGATCTCTTGAACTGGCCCTAAAGTAAAGAGCTTTGATATTGTAGTGTAGTATGTGGAGCACCCCATAACACCTTGGCCTTATAGAACCATAGGATCATAGAATCATCCTGGCTGGAAAGGACTTCCAGGGTCAGCAAGTCCAGCCCTTACCACAGCAGCTCCCTAACCCCTAGACCATGGCCTCAAGCGCTCTAGCTACTCGGGTTTTAAACCCCTCCAGGGATGTAGTGTATCTGTCCCAAAGGAGAGACAGCTGCACACACAGCACAGGGTGTGCAAGGGGGGCACCTCCCCAGAACAGAGCTGTAGGCAGCACAGGGTGTGCAAGGGGCACCTCCACAGAACAAATGACAAGAGAATGAGTCGGTGGAAACTGAACTTAACAGAGGTGAAACCAGAATGTAGAAATAAATTGGAAAGGCCCTTCACTGCTGCCTCCTACTGTCCTAGCACCGTCAGAAGTGCGCACGTTTGTTCCATCGGTGACCTTAATCTGGATGAGAAAGAGCAACAGTGTACAATTCATGGTCTCTTAAGCTGGCCATTAACACCAAGCAGAGAACAGCCAGGACTTCCAATAGATCTGCTGCTGCAGTTTGAACACCCCCACGAGAAGCTGGTGCTGGACCTCCAGCCTGCACCCTCAATGTGTGCAGCAGCTTCAGCATCCCTGAAGTTGCAGTGGTTGTTACACACCCTCATCCCACTGGTCTCCCAGCTATCCACATTCAGTCACTGAAGTGTCTGCTCTTATTCCAGCCCTAGCATCCCTTTTTCACTCCTCTGAAGTTGCCCAGAAGCTGCTCAGGAAGCCAGCACCAGCGCCTCTGTGACTGATATGTAAATCAAGAACAAGTCGGGAAGTGGTAACGAGCCTTTAGGGAGACCGAGGGGATGTTTATGGCTCGCTCTTGCTGCTCAGGCGAAGAGGAGCTACTTCTGAGGCTCTCAATTAGGAAGGAAGGAGTAACCAAGACTGTTAGCGCTGCGAGTCGCTCACCTCAGGACTGTTATTTCAGCTCTCTTTTAGGATGAATCTTGTCAGCAACGCCCGAAACAGCCTGTTTCTGTCAAATTAGGACTCGGAGAACACTGCTCGGTGAACTGACTGTCTTGTCAGAGAGGCCCCCTGCAAAGATTAAAGAGCTTTACACCTCCAGATGTCAGCTAAGTGTTTCCTACGCTTGTCCTCGGGCATCCCGAGCTCCGCTGGTAGGTGAGCGTGAGCAGGACCTCCAAGGTAAGAGGAACCTCACTCACGCTCACCTACGCGAAGGTTCCCAGATGCTGAGATTAATTTGCTCTGTTTTGCTAAGGGAGTAACAGTGGTCTTTAAGTTTTGTGGGAGAAATAATGAAGTGGAAACCAAAACCCAGCGGCAATTACACTAATGAGTGGTTATATAAAACCCATTCATTAAAAGGCAGGAAATGAAAGGGATTAGAGCGCCGCAAGAGTTTTGGGCCCCGGGAAGGTAACACGGTGAGTAGCCACATCTGTTCTGAGAACACAAACAGCGTCCTGCTGGAAAGGAAAAGCCGGGCAACAACATTTTCCTCATAAAAATGCACCTACAGCAAAGCAAAGATTTACCTGGGGCTGCGTGAAAGAGGGTTTGCTAGGATCTGCTGGTTTTCCTCTAAAACATTGCCGGAAAATCAGGGCTGACAGGTTTAGCACCCGGCCACTCACGCAGGAAAGTGCCACCTGCCCTGCACACACAGCCAGAAGGGTGGGAGGCTGCCCACGGGGGTTGTGGAGTCTCCCTCTCTGGAGATGTTTCAAGCCCTCCTGGCCATGTTCCTGTGGGACTGGATCTAGGGGATCCAGCTGTGACTGGGGGATTGGACTGGCTGATCTTCGAGGTCCCTTCCAACCCCTGATGTTCTGTGACTCTGTGAGGTTGCAGGGGGGTCCGAGCCAGCACTAGGCTGCAGGGGGGTCCGAGCCAGCACTAGGCTGCAGGGGGATCCAAGCCAGCACTAGGCTGCAGAGGGGTCCGAGCCAGCACTAGGCTGCAGGGGGGTCCGAGCCAGCACTAGGCTGCAGGGGGGTCCAAGCCAGCACTAGGCTGCAGAGGGGTCCGAGCCAGCACTAGGCTGCAGGGGGGTCCAAGCTAGCACTAGGCTGCAGGGGGGTCCAAGCTGACACTAGGCTGCAGGGGGGTCCAAGCTGACACTAGGCTGCAGGGTGGGGTCTGAGCCAGCACTAAGCACCAGGGAACAGGAGAGGGAAATATTCTTGTTGGAACCGTTTGCAGAGCTGTAGGTCTGTCGCTGTCATCACAGCCTGGTGTGGAGGTGTTTTAAAATGACCCGTTGGAAGGACAAAACCAGGGAGGCCAGGAGCGAATTGAAAAGGCTTCGGTTCACAGGTGTCTCTTTTGTTTTTATCTCCCTTCCTCATGCGGATGAACGAGCAGCCAGACCAAACCTGGACTGGAGGAGAAGGAAGGTGTTTGAAATGGCCACAGACTGAGGGCTTTGTTGGAATTCAAATGAACAGAGTGAAAAGACCAGCGCTCCGAAGAGGGAAGGCTGGACTCGCAGCTCCCCGTCAGGCACTCACACAGCTCATCTGCACCGTGCAGATAACTCACGGGTTTGCTGCAGCAGCACAGAGCCAGGCTGAGAGCAGCAGAGTGCACAGGGTTTGAACACTGATTGCTTTGCCCTTATTTCCCTGGGTTTGCAGGGTATTTACAGACCACTGGAGGCCAGCCTGCCCCTATGGTCCCAGCTCCACTGCTGGGACCTCAATCGCTGAACTTGCAGGGTATGAACTTTCCCCAGCAGCGAGTGTTCTGTGAACACTGAGCTGCAGAGTGAAAATGAGGGGGAAGAGCTGTTGAATCCCACCCAGGTCGCAGCTCTCATGGAACAGAGCTCTCGTTGCTTAGGTGGAAGGAGGACGTGTCTAAAGGACATATGGAGATGTGGTGCCTGGTCACAGGGTTTACTATGGACTTGATGATCTTAGAGGTTTGGACTTGGTGATCTGAGAGGGTTTTTCCAACCTAAACAACTCGGTGATTTCCTGGCTGTATTTGCCTGTCGGCTCTCCATAGCTCAGAGGCTGGGGTGCTTGGGCTGAGAAAAGGAGGCTGAGGGGAGACCTCACTGCTCTCCACAACTACCTGAAAGGAGGTTATAGAGTGGTGGGGGTTGGCCTCTTCTCCTTAGGGACTAACGACAGGACAAGAGGAAATGGGGTCAGGTTGTGCCAGGGGAGGGTCAGATTGGCTCTTAGGACAAACTTCTTCCCAGAAAGAGTGGGGAGGCTTTGGAACAGGCTGCCCAGGGAGGGGGTGTCTAGCTGACAGCTCTTCAGAGAGGTGTTTGATGGCCCCTGTTGATGCAGGATGCCTCCCCTCACCCACCTCTGACCCTAGCACGTGTCAGTCCCGTTTCTGCTAACCCAATAAGCAGGACACAGTCACACGCTGCCAGAGCCCTTTCATTCACCATCGTACAGTGACACTAACAGTCTTACAGAGCAATAACAACCAAACGTTGTGAAACCTGGACCTTGCATAACGTGTCCTGCGTCCAGATGGTGAAAACAAGTCATCTGTGAACCCTTTCCAGCATTGCTGGGGGAAGGACTGTGACAAAGAGATGCAGGGGCTGTGGGTAGGAAGTGGAGTTGACACCCTGCCTCACCTCTGACATCACTGGGACAATCTTCTTGTTGCTCATGTCCACCTCCATCATTTATGACTGACCATACGGGGCAGGATATCCAGCTGTGAGATGTTCACGTCTGGTCAGAAACAGCTTTGGCGTGAGGGTGGTGCTCCTGTGGTGCTCGGAGGACCCTATTCTGTGCTGCAGAGCAGATCCAAGTGCTCCAGCATGCAGCAGGGTAAAGCAGGTCAGGAACTGTCTCTCGGGGGTACAAACACATCCAGGCTTCTGCATCTGAATAATTCAGGTTCACGGTGTAACTGCGACGCAGTTTAATTGTTTGTCTTTGCTTTCAAGTTTATGGAGTAAATTTTGAGCTCGTCTTTGGAGCCCAGGAAAGCTGCAAGTGCTCTGCACCCTGCTGAACACACCGAGGTGAAATTAAGGCGGTTAGTTTCCACAGGAGCCAGTGTCACTCCAGACAACAGCACCCTCTGTCCTCTCCACTGCCCTCGACAGTTGATGCCTTTACATCCGCTCAGCCCAGCTGTGGGTCAATTGTAGCTAATGACAGTGGATTAATTATTATCATCAAGCATCAAGAAGAAGGAGGCAAGAACCAGAGGAAAAACAACTTTTCTCCGTGACCTCCACCTGACATCATGTTTCCTCTCTTATTAGTCACAGCACCCTCTCCGAGGTGCCTGTGAGCTGCTGCTGCTAAGGTCTTCCCACAAATCTTCCCAGCAGGTAATTTCTCCCAGGTAATCATCATGTTGTCAGGAGCTGAACCAGTCTGATTATTTACTGCGATAGATTGGTGTGAGGAAAGGCAAGAGGAGAGAAAATGCTTGCACTGAGTTAAAGGGTGGAAATGGGGTTCCTGCTTGTCTGCTGGAGAAGGAAACAGGAGCCTCGGAGCAGGATTAGCCCCAAACCTGCTTCTGCCTTTCAGTACAACCCACATTTAGAACCACAGAATCATCAAGGGTAGGAAAGACCTTCGAGACCATCAAGTCCCGCTGCCCACCCTACAATCCTGAATCACTGATGTACTTCTAGGTCAGGTGTTGCCATCACTGTCCCATCATTTTGTGTTGAATAAGCAAAGCAGAGCTGCAGCACGGAAGGGGAAACCTGTGTTGGAAGTCCTGCTCTTGTGAGTAGCTTTTCCTGACAGCATGAGGCCAGAAGGCTGCTTCCCCTCATAGCGCTGCAATTCCATCTGTCCTCATCACTGTGACAGCTCTGCAGCCCTCTTTGTGCTGCTGCTGACTGCACTTCATCCCGGCTGCAGAGAGCTCTGGGCATTTGCATCGGGAGGAACCTGACCTGACTCTCAATCCCCTGCAAGTGACTGTCCAAGTCCCAGGGCTAAGAGTCCCCCAAAATCCTGCAGCCTGGGGAGCTGTGGCAGCATTTCTGTCCACTGTCATAGGGTGACGATGTCATCTAAACGTAAGCAATGAAAAACAAACTCCCTGATCGAAGCAGAACAGTCTTGGGAGCCTGGCTGAGCTGCTGCTTCCATGTTTCTAGCACTCACGTCTGCAAGAAGCAGTGAGAAGAATAAAAGATCAGAGAGGGAGTCAATGCAGCTTCACCAGGCTTCTCACAAGCTCCCAGGGCAGACTTTGTCCTTCTGAGAGCAAACTCGTGGGCTAGAGTGCTTGGTCCCCTCACTGCCTCCAGCACAATGTGGCTTTGCCCTGCTGGAGAGCGATGGCCCAGAGGTCCTGCTATGGTGTGAGTAGCAAGTCGTGTTTTCACAGCCACTGTGGATCATACAACTATAGAATCATTGGGGTTGGAAGAGACCTGCAAGATCATCAAGTCCAACCACCAACACAACCCCTCCATGGCCTGTTCTCTAGTGCCACAAGGCAACCAAGGGGACCCTGTTCAGTACAATATGGAATCACAGAATCATAGAGGATGATTCTATCATCGTCCCTCCAAAAGTCACCTTGCCCACCCCACAGCAACAAGCAGGGCCATCGCTCCCCAGACCAGATTGCCCAGAGCCCCATCCAGCCTGATCTTGAGCAGCTCCAAGGATGCTGCAGAAAACCACAGGGCAGGGCCCATGATCTCCTGTGTGCACGTCCGGGACCACCATCATATAAAAATAAGGGCACAGATGCTGTTGAACAACTGCACTTCTGTTGCGACAGGTTAAAGCAGCTCTGGAGGAGATGAAGTGACTCTCTGTGATACTACTGGTGGTCTACAGCCCAGTGTTGATCCTGCAGAACCTGCAAGTTCTCTCACATGTGCATTAAATGTGAGGAATCTGCTGACTGGAGACATTTAAAACCTGCCTGGGTGTGTTCCTGTGCGACTTGGTCTAGGTGATCCTGCTCTGGCAGGATGATTCTGTGATTCCATGGTTCTATGTTCATGTAGGAAGTTCAGAGTGGAATGCTCAGCCTCCAGCCTGACCCGTGGCACTCCTGCCACACTGGGCTCCTTTTATCCACTTAGCTGTAGCACTGGGACACGATCCAGTGCTCATAGCGCTGTGCCAGACCTCTGCGACCCCTTGCAGCAGCACACACAGCCAAAACCCTGTTAGAACACACCCAGCACGGAGAACAGATGTGGACTTTGCTGTGATCTCTGGTCACTGATGTCTTTAGGATGGTGTGGCATTCCCTGCTGAGCCTTTGCCATGGCAGCTCCCCATCTCCTTGTGCTGTCGGATCAACTCAATAACCAAGACAAGTATTTTCTACAGGCTGTGGAGTCTCCATCTCTGGAGAGGTTTCAAACGCCCTGGACACGTTCATGTGCGAGTGGATCTCAGAGATCCTGCTCTGGCAGGGGGATTGGACCGGATGATCTTTCGAGATCCCTTCCAGTCCCTGACGTTCTGTGACTTTGTGAGAAGAGCTGCAAGTCCTGTCTGCAATTTTCACGGGAAACTTTGGTTTCCATGGCAGTCCCACGCACTCCTAGCCGATGGCTTTGTGCTGTCCAAAGGTGCCGCCTCGCAATTACGAGTAATCAGCTCTCAATTCAGCTGCTGAATCGTAAGGGCAGGGGAACCTGTTGGGGTGTTTTTAAAGGAAAAAGGGATGAAGAGCTGAAACCCACGGAAAGGTGCGAGACACAACCACGCGCTCTCACAGAACAGAGCAAATCCTGGGGCAGGTTTTTCTCCAAAATGTGGAAAAGAGAAAATCAAAGGAAAAAGATGTCTCAGATTGACCCAAAATACCCCAGAGGAAACAACTGGTCTCAGTCTGAACGGATCGTTCCACTCCTAATTGCATGGTTTGCTGTTTTGTCTTTCGTACAGGTCGATTCCAGACTCGCATCACCTTTCCACGGCGAGAACTATCCGCAGAACCACAGAACTTCAGGGATTGGAAGGGACCTCGAAAGGTCATCCAGTCCAATCCCCCGGCCACAGCAGGATCCCCCAGATCCAGTCACACAGGAACATGGCCAGGTGGGTTTGAAATGTCTCCAGAGAAGGAGACTCCCCTTGGGCAGCCCCTTGCAGGGCTCTGTCACCCTCACTGGGAAGAAGTCCCTTCTCAGACTGATGTGTGGCAGGGGGATTGGACTGGATGACCTTTTGAGATCTTTTCCAATCCCTGATGTTCTGTGAATGTGTGAAAGCTGGTCAGGAGAAGCCCTGGGAGGTCCTTAACAGCCCTGAGTGGCTGCAGCTGGGTCCTGGTGCCCTTCTCAGTATAAAAGCAGCCTGTGTGCAGGGGGTTGGAGGTTTGTGTGTGGATGGGTGTGTTTTGGGGGGTATTCTCTGTTATTGGAAGGACCCCAGAAGACCATCTCTGGCAAATGGAGCTCCCAGCAGCAGGACAGGATGAACTGGACCAGGGTAAGGAGTTGGATTGCATGTTTCTCATGTGTTTTCCTTGGTCTCTGCCTGGCTGTGGTGGGCTGAGGTGGATTTTGTGTTGTTGAGGTTTCGGGTTGGTTTGCTGCCTGTTGCTCCTGCAGTGGGTGGCTGGGTTGTTTCAGTTGGCTCCTCTGGTGCTGGCTGTGCTGTTTGATTTGTGTTCTGTGGAGACAGACAGTAAGATCTGCCTCTGTGTCCTGCTCTGGCTGCATCCCTTTGGTTAGGGGATGGAAGTGGAGGAGCAGCAATGGCTCTCCCTTTCCTTTGGCAGGCACAGTGCTGCATCAGTGCTTCTGCAGTGACAGGTGCAGGTGCCTATAGCTGAGCTGGTCTCATCAAGTGACTGCTGAGAACAGCTTTGCATGTTCTAAACACCATGACTGACTCACCAGGCTGCTTGGGGAGGTGACCACAAGCCAAAGGAACCTCCTTCTGAGCCCTTTCTAGCAGTTTCATCAGCACAAAAGTCAGCCTGATAAGGAAAGGAAAGTGAAGCCTGGCTGAGGATTGTTCTCTACGCAGTGCCAAAAACCTGGGGCAATCCTAGAGACTCCTCCTCAGCCCTCACCCTGCTCAAGACCCCCAGGCTGAGCTGCAGGTGCCCTGTGTGCAGCAGAAAGTCTTTGCACCTGCACCTTTGGGGCAGCCACAGTAAACACAGTCAGGTGTTCTTTTCCCCCTCTGTTCTGCCCTGGTGAGACCACATCTGGAATCTTGTGTCCAGTTCTGGGTCCCTCTGTTCTGGAAGGACACAGAGCTGCTGGAGAGGGTCCAGCACAGAGCTACAGAGGTGATGAAGGGAGGGGAGCATCTCCCTGCTGAGGAAAGGCTGAGGGAGCTGGGAGAAAAGGAGACTGAGGGGTGACCCCACAAATGTTGATCAATATGGAAAGGGTGGATGTCAGGAGGATGGACCCAGGCTCTGCTCAGGGGCACCCAATGATAGAACAAGAGACACTGGGTGTGAGCTGGAACACAGGAGGTTCTGCATCAATCTGAGCAGGACCTTCTTCCTGGTGAGGGTGACAGAGCCCTGGAAGGGGCTGCTCAGTGGGGTTGTTGGAGTCTCCTGCTCTGGAGACGTTTGAAACCTGCCTGGCCATGTTCCTGTGTGACTGGGTCTAGGGGATCCTGCTGTGGCAGGGGGATTGGACTGAAAGATCTTTTAAGGTCCCTTCCAATCCCTAATGTTCTGTGATGGATAACTTCCCCTGCCAGCACAAGGACCTCTTGACTGTGACAGGCCAGCACTGGGTGTGAGTTTTACCTTCTGGGAGAGCTTCCACCAGGAACAGCTCAGCGGGATGAACCCAGTTGCACAGAGATACAGAGCAGCACAAACAAGGGTGATGGACAGTGTGCACTGCATCAACCATTAAATGCTTTTGGTGAAATCCAGGCTTCCCCGTTAGACAACGCAGCCCAGTGCACTCGCTCATCCCATGTCTCTGGCTGATCCTCAGGATCTCTAATCCGAAGCCTCCTCCAGCAGAAGCTGAATTAAGCCAGCACGACCGAAGCAAAGGGTAAACAGCAGTTTCTTGATGATTAAATCAATGGGAGAAAACAGAACATAAATATTCACAACTAAGGTGATGTGAGTGATGTTTAAAATGACAGGCACTGGGTTTTGATATCAGTTCCTGGTTGTCTTTCGATTCCTGTCAGCAGCTCAGTGCCTTCTCCTGCAGAACCTGGGGTGGCTGGCCGGCCAGAGAAACCAGGGTGAGCAGGAGTGTGACTGGAAGGTGTGCATGTACGAGACTTTTCTGACTCTGCTGCTGTTAGGTTGAGTAATAGGAAGGTCTGTAGCAAAAATTAGTAGCCTAAAGCAGGAAACAGCAGGTTCTCCCTATGCTTCCTTCCTCAGCAAAGCATTGCCCCACAGCCCCTACAGCTCTACCTCCCAGGGCACTTAAGGATGATGATAAGGATGCCATCTGTCATATCTGCTGGCACAGAACACTTCTGCAAGAGAGAACCCTGCGTTCGAATAAGTGGTTGGTCCTCTGTGCTGGGGAGGTGAATGATTTCATGGTCCTGCATTTAATCTGCCTCGCTCCTTAATGTGTGAGTGCCGGCGGTTGCCTCCACACTCACTGGCTTTTGCCATTAACAGGACTCCTGCATGGTACTGAGGAGATGGAATTGCTCCTGATGTGGGAAGTCAGCAGGTTTCACACATGTAATTCAGTTAACGCCTCCAACGCAGCCACAGCATCGTGGGTTCCAGCATGTTTTCCATGAGGTCCATGGAGAGTGCAGCTGTGTGCAGGGCTGTAATGGCAGAGAGATTCCATCTCTCAGCCCAGGTTTAGCGTTCCTCTGTCATCACAGATGAACAGTGGCAGAACCTCCACTTGGAGTCCTCTACAAACCCACTTGCCGAGACAAAACAGGATCATTGCAGGGACTCCACAACCCCAGGCTGAACCCTCGCTGCTGTTTCTCCAACGTGTCACTACATCTCTTAAGAGGTTACGTGGGTCCTGCCTGCTCAGAGCAGCTCTGTTCCTGCTGGGCACAGTGAGGAATAAGGGTGTAACAGCTACTGCTGTGTTAACCATGATGGTGGACTAGGTAACCTACAGAGCAAGGAGACAGATGGCAAACTAGCCCTGACCCCAGCAGAAACACAGTGTGTAGTGACTGGAGGAGTAGCTACAGGACTCCTGTTTGTGAATTCCCCTGGATGTGTTTAAGGATGGTTTGGATGAGGTGTTGGGGGATCTGGTTTAGGGGTGAACTTGTAAGGTAGGGTAGATGGTTGCACTCGATGATCCCGGGGGGTCTTTTCCAACCGGAGTGATTCTGTGATTCATGGGGCAGGACTTGGTTCAACCCACCATCTGGCTTTAAACGGTTCTGGTTTAGCTCAGACCACATTAGCCTGAAGAAGTAAATGTAATTGTGATCTGAAAGACACTTCTAGTACCTCATTACCTGGCTCTTCCCTAGACACCAAGTCCAAGATCCTACTTCAAAGCAGGAAACACACGATGGATGGTGCCTCCACAAGCAATTGCATTAGCATCAGACAATTTCATTACGGGCTGACTTGGGAACATCACCCCATGCAACAGGTAAGGACTGCTCACCTCTGATTTATCATTGTAGAAGTCATCGAGGAGATTATGTTGGCAATTAAGAATTAGTGCAGTCTGCATGTGAAATTAAAAGGTAAATTAATGAGTGGGGACTGGAACCTTGGGGGGGGTTTCTGTCAACAGACTCTCCCTACGTTAAGTAGAACTTCACTCATGGTCCTCCCCAGAGGATAAAGGCTTCCAGACACGCTGCTTCCCAACTACATTAACTTGTCACTTACACGCCTCTAATTGTGGTAACGCTGCGTTGGCTTGGAAGGCGTCCCAGCCGCTGGCAACGGGTGATGCCGTGAGTCAGCAGACCTGTTACTGTCTGCAGGGGCCCTTGGTTTGGTCATGGGCCAAGAAACATCTTCCCTTGGGATGTCTGGATTGTATCAGCTGTCCTGTGGGGATGGCAGAGTCCCTGTGAGCTGTGAATAAAGTGGTACCGTGTGCACCGTGCTACCTACCGCAAGCAGACGGCCCTCGGGGCTTTTAAACGCAGCAGCTCTGCTGTTTCACTGGCTCATGTGGAGGAACAAGGGATCTCAGCTGTAGCTTGCCCCAGGTTTGGGTTGTTTTCCCAAGCCTGCACCTGCAGAGGTGCTGCTCCAGCTGCCTTGCCTAGCCCCAGGCTCAGGATGCCGGTGGAGCAGGGCTCACATCCTCTGGTACTTGCCACCAAAAGCCATGGGCTGTCAGCTTTCACGAGGTGCGGGTATCCTCACCTCAGGTGCAGGTTGTTCACCTCAGGCTTTCCACCCCAAACCATCTCAGAGCCTAGCTACCTCCTCTGTGACATACAGCACGGGCAGACCTGGCGATGGAGAAATGAACCCCAGATATTTATGTATATTGTCGTTCCTGTCCTGACTTCTACCCTACAGGGGTTGGATGGATTATTGATTGGTTATCTTCTCAGAAACCATCACTGCTTCCTTAACATGCGGACTCCTTTCTTCTCAACTCACCTGGCCATTGCTCTGCAGGAATCTCAGCAGCCAACCTGTACAACAGGGTTTGGGGAATTGCTGTACCATGAAGTGACAGCCCATAGAGTTCCAAAGCACTGCGTGTGGGATGGAACACACAATAACACTAGACCTGAGAGATTTCACAGCCAACACCCTGTGTGGGATTCTGGAAACATGAAAAATTCTGAGGAGCACGGGATTAGAACCTCGTCAATGGCCAGGAACAGTGACACCTGTAGGAGTTAAGTCAGAGAGGTGCTTTGTCCACTTGTTTGGTGTTTCTGCTGTCCAAGTCACTGCCTGAGCAGAGGTACCCTGTGACATTTTTCATTCCCTTGAGTACCCAAGACATCTGCAAGGAGCTGGCAGGGGTGACAACCACATATGGGAGTCCTGCCCTCCGCAGAGGCAGCCAAATGCCAAGTAGGATACCCTGGGCATTTGAAGAGGCACTGGATGCCTATGGGGGCACAATGCCCCTCCATTGCAGCCTGTATTTCTCCATCAACTAGTTTGCTCTTAGCTCTAAGTCACTGGTGCTAGAACAGAGTACTCAGCTGAGAGCTAAGGTAGGAGGTAGCTCAAACAGGTTGTGGAAGCCTGACAGACACTTTAGCCTTTGAAGACCACAGAATCATCCAGGTTGGAAAAGAACTCCAAGACCAAGTCCAACTGTCTGCCCTACAACCCCCAGCCACTAGCCCATCTCCTGAAACACTCTGGCTGGATGGCTGTTGAAGCCCTGCAGAGATGGTGCCTCCACCCCATCCTTGGGCAGCCTGTCCCACAACCGGTCAGAGGGCTGGTCAGGCTCCACGTCTCCCAGAAACAGACCCTTGGTGTTGCTGAGTTGCTGTCTTCCATCAGCTCTGTTTGCTCCTTATCTCCTTTCCCTCTATTCTACTGTTTTTCCTCCCTTGAATTTTTGAGCTACTCATGATCATCATCTCACCAACCCTTCCTGTTGCAAGTTTTGCCTTTCTTACAGCCCTGCACAAAGTCACCTGCTCTGTCACCTCTTGGAAATCCAAGCTGGGGTCACAGAGCTGTGGCCCCCTTCGAAGGACCAGCTGTGAATCCTCAGAGCACAGCTGAACCTATACTGGGGGAGTATTGAGGGTAGGGTGCACTCCACAGCACAGACACCTGAAAGCCATCAGTTCTTTAGCTTAAGCAGCCCCTTCCAGGGCTCTGTCACCCTCACTGGGAAGAAGTTCCTTCTCGTATTGATGTGGAACCTCCTCTGTTCCAGCTCACACCTGCTACCCCTTGACACTCCCAGCCTTTTCTCTAGGGTCTTGCTTTAACAGACTGCTCCTTCTGAGCAGATACCAGGCGAGATGGCATCGCAGGTTATATCCACCCAGACCGGACTGACAGCGGAGGAGTGAAGGGAACAGAAGGTTTCTGCTTTGTGTTTGTGAGGAGCAGAGCTCAGTGTGACTTGGCCTCCCATCCTTCTCATCCATCCTCAGCAGTGACTTGGCAGAGGTTAAGCAGAAGGCACTCAGCACCCTGCAGTGTTGGAGGCACCGTCATCACCTGCCGTGGGTCACAGACAGCTGCTGTTCCTACCTTTCTGGTCAGAACCACCCTCTTAACCGAAATAGCCTGAATCTGTATCAATTAGCCACATCAGAGCTTTTCCCTGCAGCCAGTGCTCTTGGTTCAGCCACTGGAACGGCATTGTGTAATGAAGAGGAATCACAGACTGAAGCTGTCAGAAGCAAAGTCCGTGAATCCCCTCCACCATCTCTCCAAGGCTGCATCCTCGTGACGAACAGGGGTTAACACGCTGAGCCCAGTGCAGTGTGTGTTCACGAGTCCTCGGGAGCTGGCGCTTCCACGGCTGCTGATGGTGGCCCTGGCATTCTTTGCCACAGCTGGAGACCCTGCTTCGCTGACATGAAAAGAACCAGATTTATCTCCCTCCTTTCCTTCCTTCCTGCTTTCTTTCCTTCCCATTTATAAGCCCAGCTGAACCCCAGTGTAAAACTGTGCACCAGCAAAAGCTTTGGCTGTGGAACAGGAGGTCTATGGACCACTGCAAAGAGGATTGGGCCATCAATTTCTAATCCATTGCTAATGTGGAGGCCAGATTGAACCACGTGTCTACGCAGAGGGCTAAGAGAAAGTGCACCCGGTGTTTAGAGTCCAGAAGAGCTGCCTTCTCAGCATCCCAGCACCAGACCACAACACAGCACTGAGCCCACAGCTTTTTCCTAAAATAAGTTAAGCACCTGAACAGAAGTGAAGGCGGAGGCTGCCTTGAATCTGGGCCACGGTGTGCTTTTCCCTTTATCCCCAGTACTGCTGAGGGTGGCAGGGCACAAGGCTCTCACCGAGACCTTTGCTGCGCCTCTCCAATGCTTGAAGAAACACTGAGAGCTACCGTGTGGTAGAAAGCTGCTGTAGAATCAGCTCTGTTGGGGATAAAAAGGGGAAGGATAGCTGGGGGGTGGGGGGTGACAACAAGCACAGAGCTGGTGCCTGTGCAGGTGAAAGGGGAGGGATGGATGGATGGATGGATGGATGGATGGATGGATGGATGGATGGAAGGTTGCTCCCGATTCCTGCCATCGAGCTAAACACAGCGTGTCAGAGGAAAAGCTATTTGCTATTCTGCAGACGAGAAGAGCTTCCACCCTCATGCAGGGGTGCGTAATGACAGCCGTAATGGAACGTGACAGGGACCACGGCGAGGGCGGCTTCTGAGCTCTGCATTCTGCTCACATCGTACCACGGTCACATTGCCTGGCTGGCAGCAGAGCCGACCAAAGGACTTAGCCTCCCTACCCCAGAGTTCCAGGTCCTGTTGATGCCAGATACAAGACACCTCCAGAACAGTGTGTCTGTGCTTCCCTAGCAAACTGCTCGCTGGCAGGAGTCCCCTCACCCTTCTGCAGGGCAGATCACTGTGGGCACCCCCTGACAACCCTTCTGGTGCAGGGACAGAGGAACTGAGCTTTGAGGATGCAGGAGCAAGGTTCACTTAACATCTCTTCGTTAAGCACTGGGTAACCACCTGAAACTGCCCTTCTTGTGTGTTTCAAGGAACACTCAACACGTTCAGGGACCTGGCCCCTAGGCTGTACCTTCTGCTTTGAAGCTCTCACAGTGCACACAGGTGATGGTTTCTGTTGCTAATGGTATGGGTGCTGGTCATGCTACTGTGCCTTGCTCCAACTGGGCAAAGACTTATCTTAGGCTTTTGAGAGAGCCACAGGATAAAGACACATCCTGAATCAGTTCCTCAGCTTTATCTTGGCCCAGCATATGGCTGGATAATACATAGTACATAGTGCTGTGTACTATGCTAGTACACAGAGCCCGGTTAATCAGAAGTTCTCAGGCACTCTGTCCTGTCGAACACCCTCATCATGCTGTGGCAGGGCGATTAGACTAGATGATCTTTTCAACTAGATGATTCTATGATCATCAGTCGCTAGTCTGTAGGATGCTCTGCAGAGCTGGTGGCCCCGGGTGCACGTGAGCTGCACGACTGCCTGCGCTGAGTGAGCAACAGTGCTTTTAGGTCATTTGCAAGACTCTTCCCAATAAAGCAGCTGTTTCAGCAGCCTTAGTTGGAAATCAGTTACTCATCTTTTATGTTCTAGAGCAATTTGCTTCTGCAGCCTCACAGTGAATTTAGCCAGGAGCTATCGATGCCAAAGACACAGCTACCTGTTGAAAAAGGGTGTCTGTGCAGGGAACTCTGCAGTGAACCTCAGTGAACCGGCTGCCGAGTCCTTCTCTGAAGTAAACCTCACAAACACCGGTCCAAGCTCAGGGATTTTAAACACCAGGTAACCGACTACACCAGCTTAGTTCCAAAAAGATCTATTTTGCAAAATGAAGGTTCCTGATTCCTTTAAAAAGCCAGGAGGGCAGGGCAGCTCTGCGTGCAAAACACAGTCGATGTGTCAACGTGTGCCTAGTGACACCGATGTTTGGCTAATTGCACTGATTACCACGGCTCCCACACTCCTACAATGAATTTAAAATTCTAATTACTCTATTAAGTAAATCATTTCCAAAAGCCCTGACAGAAGAGGCAAATTATTAGTCTGATTACATTTTAATCAGCCTAATGATTTTTCCTTTTCATATCATTAAGCTGTGATTTATGGACCAGTGCAAAGGATGTAGATGGATTCTGAGACAATCAAAGTATTCTTTGGATTTGATGGGTGCATCGTGAGAGGACAAGGGGAAGGGGCTCCAGCCTTGAAGAGGGGAGATTGAGGTTAGCCACGAAGAACCAATTCTTTGCTATGAGGGTGGGGAGATGCTGGAATGGGCTGCCCAAGGCAGTTGTGGCTGCCCCATGGCTGGCAGTGCTGAAGGGCAGGTGGGCTGGGGCCCTGAGTAACCTGCTCTAGTGATGGTGTCCCTGCCCGTGCAGGGGGGGTTGGAACTGGATGGTCTTTAAGGTCCCTCCCAGCCCTGACCAGTCTGTGATCCTATGACAATCATTTACCGGTTTCGGGCACAGCAAGCTGCCGTGCTCCTTTTGAGAGAGTCACAGTTGGCTGTACCTGGAAATCCTCTTCAACGCAGAGTGACTGGAATGGGAAGGGATGCCCAGAGATCCCCTCACCCAGCTGCTGTTTGAGCCCTGCCCGTTGAGTAGTCACACACAGACTACTGTTATCTGTAGCCTACTTCTAGCACCTATTAATAATTTAACTGTCTCTTATAAACTATTTATAAATCGAGCTCAGAGTGTAGCCAAAAATCCAGCTTTCTCCTGGCTGGAGCTCTACGAATGTGGCCACAGGAGTAGGTACAGAGCAACTGGGTCTCAAGCTCAAGCCAACGGCAGAGGAGCAACCCGAATGCTCAGGACGACTTGGTCTTGGGGTCTCAAGCAGGATAAAAACCTGGCAATGAAGCACATCCCCTGGGAGCTCTAAGTAGTCACAGTGCCAGATTAACATTCCACTAGTGACTTTAACTGCACATTCTGCTTAATTAACTCTACAGAGACACTTCAGAGCGCTGCTTCGTTTGAGCTGTTAGATTAAAGGCACTGCCCTGTTCCCCTAACACATCAGCTTGGTTAAGGTTTGGGCTGATCTTGCCGGCGTGAGGCACACCACCACCAGCGTTTTGTTTTGGTGTCTCATGCCATTTCACATCACTAAGGAGCCTGTCTGTCGCACAGCCAGGACCTGAATCTCCTGTGTAGAGCAGCGAGTTCTGGGGTGTGGATGGCTCTAGGACTGCCTGCTTCAGACTTTCACAGAATGACAGAACGTTAGGGGTTGGAAGGGACCTCAAAAGACCATCCAGTGCAATCCTCCTGCCACAGCAGGATCCCCTAGATCCAGTCACACAGGAACATGGCCAGGTGGGTTTTAAACATCTCCAGAGAAGGA
>JAOXOE010000405.1:226375-245186 GCA_028565055.1 Phoeniculus purpureus | reverse complement strand
TCATTAGGGATTGGAAGGGACCTCAAAAGATCATCCAGTCCAATCCCCTGCCACAGCAGGATCCCCTAGATCCAGTCACCCAGGAACATGGCCAGGTGGGTTAGAAATGTCTCCGGAGAAGGAGACTTCACAACCCGCCCTGAGCAGCCCCTTCCAGTGCTCCATCACCCTCATTGGAAAGAAGTTCCTTGGCACATTGATGTGGCACCTCCTCTGTTCCAGCTCACACCCATTGCCCCTTGTCCTATTACTGGGTGCCCCTGAGCAGAGCCTGGCTCCATCCTCCTGACTCTGTGCCAGAGCTCTCAGAGGTTTCAAAGGGGCGATTGTCCTGCCTGGGACAGCTTTCAGACCCAGCTGGACACGCAGTGGGACGGCTCATTTCAGCTCTGCCTTTAGCTGGAGAGGTTGGACTGGATGATCCTTGAGGTCCCTTCAAACCTGGTATCCTATGAATTGGAGACACCACACAAACCCCGAGCAGAAGTTAGGGCAGCAGGTTGGACTCCTGCTGGCAAATAACCTTCTGCTTTATCCCAGATGCTGTTCAGAGTCAAAATGGGCATGAATACTGGTCTTGCCAGTTCAGCCTGGTCTTAGTGCCAGAGTCACTGTAAGCACTATTAGTGTTACCCAAAGCAAACCCATCGGCAGTCAGTGCTGATGACACCAAGGTCTGAGTTTTCCCAGGCATCCAGCCCTTCCTTGAAGACAGCTGCTGATAGTTTTTCCAGCTGAGACTACACCTGCAGTAGCCAGGAGAGTCACAAGGGCCTCTGGGCTGCTGAAAACCAGACTCAGCTTCCCAAAAGGGAGCTTCTTTGTCCTAAAAGAGTAACCCTTAGCTCAGGTTAACTCATCTGAGTTCATAAATGACCAGCAAAGCTGAGCAAAGAAATAATCCCCCTGGATTTGCATTTTTGGGGCCAGAAGTTTCATCGAGACTCAGTTAATTTTCAGCGTGGTGATAAAACTTAATCAGAAACTACTGTCTCTAGTTCCGAGTGCTATAAACCACAGATGAGTTCTACATCTTGGAAGTTATTTGCAAAAGGGATTAGGCAGGATCCCCTAATCCTCATTCCATTTCATCTGCTTTACTTACAAGCTATAAATAGTCTGGTTGTGTCACCATGGGCCCGATCCTGAGGAACACCGAGGATCCGAGCCCACGTGAGCCTCCCGCGGTGTCCTGCTCCTGCTTTCTCAGCAGCCTCCGCTAGCCAGGGCTGCTTCGTCCTCCCTTCTCCCGCCACTGGCCACACGCAGGCAGCATCTCCTCCCTTCCTCAGACACTGGGGTTCCCTGGGGGTCTGAGCTGGAAAACGATGGGGTGGCTGCAGCAAATTTCCCAGGACATAACCCCCGACCATGGGCAGGGACACCCCACCCTAGACCAGGCTGGCCAGAGCCAGCAGCTCTCGTGCTCAGCAGCCCATGGAATTTTTAGCTGTAACAACCACCTGACAGCAAACCCTGCAGTGTCTCTAACCACTGCGCTCTTGCTGTGACAGCACCCAGCTCCTGGGACAGACCCCTCAAACAGCACCAAAACAACCCACAGGCTCCTTGGCACCCCCATTAAAAATTCATTGTTTGTCTTCTGATCTCTGAGCTGCCGGAGCTCCCCTGAGCTGTGCTCTGGCAGTTCCATTTGTAACTGGCATCAGCAGAAAACAGCACTGAACCGCTTGGGCTGTTGGTGGTTTATCCTCCAGCAGCCTGAGCTCGAAGTAAACCCCATAACAACAAGTTTCAACAAACCAATGGAACCCAGTGATGCTGGGGTCCAGCTGCTGGGGTTTGAGAGGGAGCTGAGGTTAGTCCATTCTTGGAGTAAAGCAGGGGAGGCAAGACCCCTGCTCTGAGCTCCAGCAAAGAAACAGCTGTGTGACATGGGGAGTAGTGTTGGGACAACTGGCCATGAGTGAGCCTTGGCTGCAGAAGAGGGTGACTGAGGAGAGCTGCAAGGTGATGAAGAGACTTGAGCCTCTCCCCTGTGAGGAAAGGCTGAGAGCCTTTAGTCTGGAGAAAAGGCGGCTGAGAGGGATCTTCTTGCTGCCTGTAAATATCTGAGGGGTGGGGGTCAAGCAGAAGAGGCCAGGCTCTTCTCAGTGGTGCTCAGTAATAGGACAGGGAATAGTGGGGATAAGCTGGAACATGAGAAGATCCACCTCAGCATAAGGAGAATTCTCTTTCCTGTGAGGGTGACAGAGCCCTGGCACGGGCTGCCCAGAGAGGCTGTGGAGCCTCCTGCTCTGGTGACTTTGAAACCCACCTGGATGCTCCTGTGTGACCTGTCCTATGAGATCCTGCTCTGGCTGGGGGGTTGGACTAGATGATTTCTGGACGTCCCTTCCAACCCCTAGTGTTCTGTGATTCTATGAAATGTGCGGAGGTCCTGACCCAGAGCAGTGAGGACCTGGGACAAGCCCTTGTCCCTGCAGTGGGAGCAGTGAGGGGGTAGTTTTCTAAGAGGGAAGTGTCTTGGCTTGTTGAGGGAATGGAGTTGGTCCTCCATGAGCATCTTAAGAGGGTCCCTGGTCTTCCTCTAAAGAGAAATCTCTACTGTGGCAGCTCCCCTGTGGTGCTTGTTTGAAAGGAGCATGTCCCAGTCAGTAGTCAGTGCCCAGCTCATGCTGGGATGCTGGTGAGGCTTCAGGAGAGATGCTTTGCCACCTCCCACCCTGGTAACTAGAGGATCTTGTCTGGCTTAGCCCGTGTGCTCCCCTAGACTCAGGGTCTCAGTTGGGTTGGATGGGACCCCCAGAGGCCCCCTGCCACAGCCAGACCCAGGGCACTGGAGTTTGTGTTCAGGTGAGCTCTGAGTATCTGCAAGGACAGTGATCTGATGCCCTCCCCGGGCACCCTTTTCAGCTGGGCAGGGGGAAGGGAAAGAAACGAAGTTACTTGGGTTTTTGCTTGCTCACATCCACGAGCACCGATTGCTTCTTGTTCTTCTGCTGTGAACCCCTGTGACTGAGCTGCCTGCCTCCCGACCCCAGCAGCAGCATCTGCCAGCCCTCAGATCTCAGTAATCTGGCAGGGAACAGCCCTCGGATGAGTTCAGAGCCGCTCTGGAGGGTCTCTCCTGGGACTCTATTTTGGTTTTGTTTTTGTTTCCACAAAGCAAGAAGGGGGGGATGTTTAAAATAGTTGTTCCTTTCCCTTCCACGGGGGGGAAACATCAAAGGAGATGTTTCTAATCCTAATCTCTGTAAGAAATGAAACAGCATAAAAACCGTCAGCAGAGTGATGCTGGCGCTGACCGGGGCTTCTGCCAGCAGCCTCCCCGTGGGCTTCCTTTACACCCAAGAAGGTCAGCATTGGAGAACTCGGTTTGAAATCCTTCCCTGGGCCAGACCAAGTTTCCCTCTGCCTTCCCTCCTGTTTCAAATGCTATTTTATCTGGTTTTAATCACATGAACAGAGCAGAGCTGTGCAGGGCTGTGACCACAGTGGCAACATCAGACCCCTTTGGTGAACTGGTTGTCACCCCTTGAATGAGCCGTGAGGCTGGGAGAATCCACAAGTTAGTGGTGGGTGGGAGGTGGAGGACTGTTAGAGAGCAATTAATCAATCTGGATGTAGATAAATCCATGGCCCCTGATGGGATGCCCTCGCAAGTGCTAAGGGAACAGGCTGCCCAGGGTGAGGGTTGAATGGCCGTGTTTCACAGCCGGGGAGATCTGGAGCCCGGGGGCAGGGGGTGGGGTGGGATGGGACAGACTGGGTCAGGGTTGGACTGGATGAGCTTAAAGGTCTCTTCTAACCTAAGTGATATGGCGGAAGTAAAGGAGTAGTAAATAAGAAGGTCACATTCATATGAGAATCTGTTCCTTGAAAGCCTCTAGAATCCTTTGTTTATTGAGCTCTGCAAAATGGGAGATGAAAGCAGCCAGCACTAACCAAATTTGGGAGCCGTTCATTTCGTGAAGGTGTCAGATGATTAAATAACCACAGACTGGGTTGTCCTGGTAATTTAAATCACCTTTAGTTGTCATCTTAGGCTGATCTGAATAAAGGCTGGTGCTGTGTTCTCAGGCTGCTCCCCAGCAGGTACCAAGATCTATCCCGATGCCATTCTGCGTCTTTCACTGCCATTAGCTCTGTTAGTGCTGTATGTTGGGTGCCACAGGATCAGAAGGATGTTGAGGGGCTGAAGTGGGGCCAGAGAAGGGCAACGAGGCTGGGGAGAGAGCTGGAGAACAGGCCCTGTGGGGAGCAGCTGAGGAAACTAGGGTTATTTAGTCTAGAGAAGAGGAGGCTGAGAGGAGACCCTATTGCTCTCTGCAGCTGCCTCAAAGGAGGTTGTAGCAACACTGGTGCTGAGCTCCCAAATTCCTAATGACAGGATGAGGGGAAATGGACTCAAGTTGCATCAGAGGAGGTTTAGATTGGATCTTAGGAAGAAGTTCTTTGCTGAGAGTTATGAATCAGTAACCCCTGTAGCGCAGTTCAAAGGGTCTGCTGAGACTCGGGTCTTTGCCCCTCCTGTTCATATCTCTGCAGCTTCCTCTTGTTCAGCAGTAATTAGTGCTAGTTTGTTTAGTAATGAACTGTCCAATTGCCCCCTCAAACTAAACATTTGTAGTTCCCCAGCAGCTCAGCTGCAGGAGCCCCTTGAACTGGAGGTGAGGTCCTCCTCCAGGTCAGATAGAACAGTGGCAGGGGTGAACTCTGCCAGCGCACACCTCTCACCAGCGGAGCAGGAGCAGCTCCTGAACTCTGCTGTGCAGCTCGCCTCCCCGCGCTGTGCAGCTCGCTGCAGCCCTCCCGCAGTGCTGCTCACACTGTCGCTCAGAGGCTGCTGATATCTCAGACAATCTGCACATGAGGCGCTGAGAGCCGGAAAATGCAGCTGAAAGCTGCTCACAGCCACAAGCTGTTACCAGTGTGGGACCGAGTGGGCAGCTCTGGCAATCGCTTGAGCTCAAAACAAGAGATCGCAAGAGCTTAGGAAGCACCTGCTGCATGTGGGAGAAATCGAGTCCTTTTGCAGCGAAGTGCCACGTTTGCTGTGCATTAGGAAACCCGATGCAGTTTGTGCTGAGGTTGGGCACCTTGCGGAGTTCAGCGCCTTTCAGGGAGCCACCAGCGAGCGCTCTCGCTCCAGGGGCGAGCGGTGAGATCCTGTGTTGGGTTCGGCTGTTGCACAAACCCAGTGATGACTGTTTCCTCTGGCCTTAATCGACAACTTTTGTAGCTGATATCCCTGGCTAGGATGATGAATGAAGTAGCTGTGTTTCCTGGTAGCTGCAAACCATAGCAAAGGCAGAAGAGGCAGTGAGGTTCATCCCGGCAAAGACCCTGGCCAGCTTTCTCTCCTGAGCATCACTCTGGACAGCAGAGGGGTGGTTTTGGAGAGCAGGAGGTCACTGTGTTTGTATCTCTGTGTAGTTTTACAGCAAGTGAATCCCTTTCAGCAGTGCTCCTGTGACAGGCTTCATGTGCGACAGCTGCTCAGCACCTTCCTTAGAAAGCTGGTGCTGCAGAGGAGCTGTCATCCGTTTCCTGACACACCTCCCCCTGGATAAAAATACTAAACCCCAAACATCTCCTTGGATCCAGTGGAGAATCAGAGCTCTAGCTAGAGACCAAAACTGGGCACTTAAACCTTGCTGTGGCCCTCAAAAATGGGGGTCAGGCTGCAGGAATCATTTCTCTGCAGGCTCCCAGCCCCTCCTGTGATGTTTACATTTCCCAGGCATCTTCTCAGTAAGCACCACTTGAGTTCCTGAAGGAGCCTGCTAGCCCCCCATGCTGAGCCCAGCCAGCCCTTCCCAGCAGATGTCAGTTTGCCTATTCAGTGGTGGTAAAAGTGCCTGGTACAGCAGTACCTAGAAACACTAGCATTTTTAAAACCAAGAGGTTGAACCCACCCTGCTGCTCCTTCCATCCCCTTGTTGCTGAACCAGTAGAGCAGAGCGGAGGAGACACAATCAGGCTTTGGGACAGCAGGATCCCGCTGCTCAAGGGAAAGTCCCATGTGCTGCCTGCCCACCCCAGGATCCACGAGCTGTCTCCTCTGCTCAGGCACAAGAGATAGCTTTTCATAGCAACCTTCCAACCCCTGAGAGGGGCTTTCAGAAGGCTGGAGAAGACTGTTCCCGAGCGCAGGGAGCAATAGGATGAGGGGTCTTGGTTTGAAGCTGGAAAAGGGCAGAGTGAGGTCAGACAGCAGGAAAAAGTTCTTGAATCCGAGAGTGGGGGATCCCTGGAACAGGCTGCCCAGAGATGGAGTGGAGGTCACAGATTGCATAGACTAGTGAACACTTCCCTCTGCAGGAGCTGAGAGGTGGCAGCAGTCTCCAGCAGTGCAGAGCAGCTCTGCAGACGGGACGTGGAAATTCGTGGAGTTATATTCGGCCAGCTTGGAACAGCTGTCAGTGCTAGCGGCTTTCAACTGCAGTGTCAGCACGGGGAGAGACAGAGACACTGGGGCTCTCCATCACTGTTGTAAATCACCCCTCCTCTTAGTTGGTTTGGGGGCTACGAGAGATCTTTCTAGCAGTAAGGAGATTGTGTCTAAACTGCTCTCGTTAACTGTTCTCTGCTCTCAGCCTGTCCAGGAAGTTGAAGTCTACGTACTGTGGAGAGAGTCCCGACAGGTCCTTCTTAGTTCTGCACAGCAGCCGTGCTGTTAAACCCCCTGACCTGGCTTTGGGGGGGGACTGCTTTCACCTCCAGAGTGTTTAACCTCATCCCTGCCAGCTGGCCTGCCCTTCCACACCGTTTCTTCATCAAAAGACCTTGCTGTTCATGGAGTGACTCCTATTCGTGTCAGTATGCAGGATGCTCCGGCTCACCGCAGCCTCCACTCAGCCCAGTGACTGTGCTTTTCCAAAGCAGGTGTGGGAAGACAGAGGCTGCTGCGTGTAACTCTGCTGGACTGTCAGATACCCAGCACAATGCAGGTGTGGAAGAAAAGGCAAGCACCATGCTGACAGCTCTCAGCACCACCTCCCTTATTCAGGGCTACTTTTACCATGTGGTGGGCTTAGCACAGAGGACAGCAGCAGCACCACCTCCTCCCTTGCCTGCAGCGTTTTTAGGAAAAATGCAGCGCTTGGGGTTGGCGCTTTTCAGAGGTTAATAAGCTCCAGTGAGATTTCTATGAACAGGAGGAAAGTGCTCATAACTCTGCACTGATTAGAGCTACTGATGGTGTGGTCTAAAACTTCAAACCACCTGAATTACAGCTGCTGAGGGCTAGTGCTGCTTTGGCTGCTTGTTCCCGGCATCTTGGTTCTTATCTGCAAAACAAAGTCCCAATCCTGTCTGTGGGCTGTTCCTGGCACCCATCACCCTCAGACTTTGACCACAATGCAGCGGCCATGCTTGCTGAGAGCAGTGAGGATCATCACTAAGGTATGTGGCAAGGTAAGAGTGGTGGGAGCTGTGAAACTGCAGCAAAACCGCTCTCCGCACAGCGGGGCTTTGGCCGTGGGAGCAGGGTCAGAAATGTGAGCATGAAGGCCATTGCACACCTGACAAACGCTCCCCTGAGGCACTGTACAGCAGGGCCAGCACCTCCTTCTGTTCGCTGGGTAATCAGGTCTCTTGCAAGTACTCACTCCAGTGCTGTGTGGACTTTGTGCAGCTCAGTCAAGCAGCTAAGGATGCCCACCCCAGCCCAGTTTGGCTGGCCCCAGGCATTACAGAACACTGTTATCCTATTGCTCCTGCACGTTCAAAAGTGCTCCCTGTTTTCATGGTGTCAAAGATACTCACAAAACAAACCTGCATTAAAAAAAGTCACTCTTGCGACACTCTGAAAATCCAGAGTCTGAATTCTTGAGCTGCAGGGCGTAACTACTACTAGATGAGCCCTGCTCCACCTATCTTGCCCCGGTGTTCTGTTCTGAACAGGGGCAGCCTGGTTTAGGCACGCTGTAATGTAGCTCCCTCTTCTTTCCTCCCAAAAGAACTTCTCAAGAAACCACAACCAAGCAAAACTGATTCTTAAAAGTGACTTTTTTGCAAGGTTTCCCAACACTCCATTACTCTCCCCCTTGGTCAGCAAAAGCACCTGCACTGGAGCCCCTGGCCAAAGCCGCTGCAAGACAAAGCCAAAAGGATCCTGCAACATCTGTCTGTGACGGTTCCCTCTGTGAATCAGTCTGGGGTTTCTCTTTCTGTTTTTAAAAGAAGCAACACACACAGCAAGTACCAACAGCATCAGTTTAATAGAAATGTTAGTTCCAGTAGCGAGTGAAACACATGATTTCAACACTACAAAGGCCAACGCTTAAAACTCCTATGTAGCTAATATCAAAGGCAAGTAAAATGAAAGCTGTTCCAACTGCACCTGAAGTACCTCCAGAGAAGGCACTGGAAGGTGATGGTGAAACACTCTGAGCCAAAATCCATCAGACACCACAAATGGCTCACTGGTTTTAAGACAAATTGCTTGGCTTGAAATCTTCCCATTGCATCTTTCTCTGTCTTTACACCCTTAATACTCATTTACATCCTTTAGTAGTGCTTTCTAACAAATGCTTTCCAGACACAACTGCTCACACCAACACTGGCACAGGTGAGGCCCTTCTTTTTCACATTACCCTGGCCAGGAACTGAGACTCTCGAATCCAAAGGAGGAGGATGATCCACTCCACTAGTGTCTGGCTTTGATGAAGGAAGCAATGCCCTTTATTTTTTGCATGCATAAAGCTCTCTGCTGGCAGATGCTGAGCAGCCACAACAAAAGCAAACCTGGTTGGCTCAGCACCACATACACACCCCTGATTTACCCCTCTGCAGTGCAATGCTGAATGGTGTTTATAAGGAGAATGTGGCCTGATTATAAAGTGAGCAAGCTGCTGCTCAGCATGGCTGCTTGCAGGAGCTCTTAGAGGCCTCACACAGCAGTGCACACCTGTCCCAGCAAGAAGTGCTAACAGGAAATGCAGCTGGGCAGTAGCAGTGCAGGTTTGTAGGTGTCAGGATTCTTCTTTCATGTGTCCACTTCTGCCTCAAACAATTATCTGCAGTCCTGAACCTCAACACTATGACTACAGCAGCGTGGCTTGATGGTGTGTTGGCATCAAGACCTTCACAACACCGCTCCTCCACTGGGGTAAGGCTGCACCGAAGGTTCTACTGGACATGTTCCTCCTATACAATTTTACATCATGTTATAGAAACAAACCTGAGGGTGGTCTTTAAGTCTGGTAGTACATAGGCTTTTGTGTGAAAAGTCAGCACTGCCAGGCTGCTATGGGCTTGTTTCTCCCTTCTTTCTGTTTCAACATTTACTTAACATTTATTACTGAGAGAAGGAACTCTAAAACTTCTGCCTAAAAGTGAAAATACAGAGCAGGAAGAGCAGCAAATTATTTCAACACTAAAAGTAAGCTACTGCTGGAGAAACTACTACAGGTACTGAAAATCTTCTGAACAAATTCTCTTCTCAAAACAAATGTAAATCGAGCCAACCAAAACAATTTAACCTTCAATCTCTCCAGTCCTAAAGGGAGATGTTTGATACACACAGGGTCTCTCAAGGATTAGTAACCAGCGACGATGTGGTGCGAAGTTCCAGTTGTTAGGTATTGGCCTGGTGTTCTGTGTTTAAGATCCAAAGCAATAAACTCCAAACTTGTCTTCCCCTGGGCAATTCAAGCCAAGCAGGGCAGGCAGCTGGCTGCAGAGAAAGAGGGGGAGAGGTACACAAAAGCCTTTTCAGGCAGTGTTCTGACAGACAGCTGTCAACTGACACTCAGTCAGCAGTTCAAGCAACACTGAAAAGCACCCAGTAACAACCAGCAATAACTACATGAGACCTCTCTTCTGTTGGGGCTGTTTCCTAGAAGCCTTTTAAACACACACAGGTACTTTTTTTTTAACCAAACTTCTCAATAACGATCCTTGGTTTTGCCTCCACTGAACAGAAACTCCTAACACAGACCCCATGAAGGTGCTGATCAGATCAGAGTAATTGTTCCTTCTCCGTTTGGAGCTGCTGGGCTGTGTTGGTTTGCTGAGCATGCAAATCGTATCATAGCAAATGATACTGCATATCAATACTTCAAAACCCCAAACCTCACTGTGGCCAGCAAGGAACTTGAAAAGGGCACTAAATTCAGGCTTGTTTGAAGCAGCTGACTCTCCTGAAGTTAGTAAAGTTATTTCATGGATAAACACAGTCCAGTGTCATTGAATCCCCTCTAATTTCTCTCCACGTTCCCCTGCACAGGCTCTGAGTTACCAGCCAACAAATGCTGCCTGTCAGTAGCAGCAGCAACAGGAAAATGAGTGAATCCTCAGGACAAATCCTGAGTGACTGAGAAGCTTCCAGCAGTGCAGTCAGCACCAAGTCTGGATTTGACACCTTAATCAAAGTGACTTATGAGGTTTTAAAAACTGGTCTCTCAGCTCTGAGAGAAGATGGTAATCCCCCTTATAAAAACTGAGCAAGGCCTCAGGAGTGACAGACATCCACACCTGAACTCACCTACAGCCGCATATTTGAAAACAGAGAAGGTTTCCCCTTGTAGCACTTAAAACATAGGAAGTTTTAAACAATACTTCTGCAAATCCCAGCAGGGAACAGCAGCCTCTTCCTCTTCAGTGAAGCTGAGAACAAGGACAGAGCCCAGGTCACACGTACAGTAACAGCTCCACCTCTGAGCAGATTTAAACCCAAGTGGCAGATGCAAATCAGTCAGCAATGACTGAAGAATTACTCAGTCATTTGAGAAGTACAAGCCATAGCCTTCCCATGAGCTGCACAAACCACATCGTCCTCTGACAGTGACACCTACAGCAGCAGAGCTACCATCTTCTTAGACAGGGAAGAAGTGGGCAGAGTCTTTCTACCAGCCTCCTCAGAGGTATGTGCGGGGAAACAACCCTGAGAACAACTTCTCTAACCAAAGCCCAAGCCCCGCAGTTGAAACGTCATGCACCAAAACCAACTCAAGGAGCTTTACTCACCTCTACACTGGCGCTACGCCGTGTTCAGGGACAGCAGAGTAATATAGGCTTGCTCAGGGGCTGCAGTAGAAAACACCACATGTAAGTCATTTGATAAACAGGAAAGACTTCTCCATTCACACCGTTAAGCATATCTGATACTATAGTGGGTCTTTCTAGGGATCCCTACAAACCTCACATCTGCATTGGCTACACAAAGCCAGCACTTGGTCTGTTTCTAAACACAGAATTCAGACTGACTCAGACTCAGACTGACTGGTGACCTCTGGAGGTCCCTTCCAACCCTGTGATTCTGTGGGTTTGCACCTGGCTGTTCCTGTCCCAAGAGCACTCTAAGTTTGTTTTGCTAAAGCAAACAAGGCAGTGCTGGAGTAAAGAAATCCCCAGGACAAAACAATAACATAAACACGCTTGCCTTAATGTCCAACATCTCTTGCAGCAGCCTACTAACAGCTCCGCTCAGGACCATACTGATCCACGTCTGATGCTTGGCTTGCTACTGCTTGCAGTATATTTAAGGAGCTTACAGCAGTGAACTCAGAGCAGTGAGATACAACACTTGCTGCACCTTGTTTCAGTACTGTTTACTACAGACAGTCTACACAGTGACTTGGAACCCACCTGATATTTAAGTGCTATAGCTGGTGATTAAAATGCCTCCTCTTGATCAGAGATTCAGCAGTGTATTTTTCTTTTAAATACAATCTGTTAAACACTTCTGAACACTCTCTTCCACCTAAACAGTTCTTTCTGGAACTGCCTCTCAGCAAGACAGCACTATGAAACAGCACATGTGGGTGCACAAGGAACATCCTGCGGTGGAGCTCAACCCTGGCAGACCTCCCAAATTGAGGAAGTCAGGCTCAGCACGGAGACGACTCCCCAGGAGTCAGCCTTTGCTATCAAAAATGTTCATTCGTATTCAAAAAAGGCAGCTGGAAGTTCTCGTACAATTCAGAACCCATCTATCAACTTCAAGGTCTCTTCTGCCTTGTCATCTGGAGGAGCCACCTTGATTTCATAAACCACAGAGCTATGTTACTGATGCAATGGGCTTGAACAATAGCTCCCGGTTTGGGAATGACTCTGCACTATCACTGCTGCTGGACCAGAGCTGGAATCTAGAGTCTGTTAGTTAGCAGGTTATCTGTCTAGTAACATCCACATAGAGCTTATTAATCTGGTGGTGAAATCACAGCTCCTGTACTTTATCCAAGTCAGTTCAGCTTGTTGCTTTTGACTTCTACACCAGTAGCTATAAGCCATCAAGGTGACTCTTTATTCAGTGCCCCACAGATGGAAATTATTCCCCGCTCCTGCATCAACTATGAATTAAATTCTGTTGGATTTTGACTTCCGTTAACTGACGGTTGGACTTGATCTTGTAGGTCTCGTCCAACCTTAGCGATTCTGTGATTCTGGTGACACCCAGTGGTTAAAGGCTGCATCGCTCTCTGCTCGGGACTGCGGCACACAGAACAACCACCAAGCATGCTGTGCTAGGACAGCAAACACACAACTGAGCATCGCCAAACAAGCCGCAGCACTTTGGGATTATTAGAGTGGCCTGATTTTAAATTTCTCTGCCAAAGTAGCCTTTTCTGTCCACTGACCCTGCTCTGCTTGTATGCTTTCCAAAGGAAAACACCACTGTACACAACACCACAAGCTCAGCAGGCAAAAAACAAAGCTCCTGTTAGGGAAGGCATCATCTTTGTACATCCATAGGTATAGCAAGACGACGACGACTTGGAAGACTACTGCTCCCAAGAAGAAACAGTCAACTGCTACTTATAGGAACAATCCCACAGATGAAGCACCCTACCCCACCCATCATTCAACACGCCAAACCATACAGACACCACAGTGAGGAGGAGGGGTCCTCCATCACATCTTCAGATGCTTCTTACAACACAGCATAGATTGTACATGGGAACAAACCCACTTCTAGAGGTTAGACAGAGAAAGAATTCTATTTCTAGACACTTTGGGGCTGGCTGGCTGTATCACAGCCATGCCAGCATCAAACAGTAGGTTTTACCCACACAAGAGGTATCTCTGTCAAAAGCCAGCTAGGTGTGTTTGCTTTAAAACAGGGTTTGACATGCTCCATGCTGGGCCAAGTCCTCAGGAACAAGAATGCACAGAAGCCATCAGAAGAAGAGTGTATAGTTCAGCCTTCACAAGACAACCCCACTATCATCAGCCCAGCAGGGGTTCAGCTTTTAAAAAACAAAGCTGGGATTTGGGGATTCTGCTAGGTAAGAATTCACAGTCGCACACTGATGAGCTAAAATGTTAATTGAAATTCACCTTAAAATGTTCTCCCTGAAACACTTGCACCTATAAATGAAGATGTCAAAAAGCTCAACCCATGCTTGCTTCATCTTTTTATTCTTGCTTGTATTCTGGACGAATAATCATTCAGGACTTGTTTTCAGTTGCTCAGTATACTCTTTCCCCAAAAAGAGTAGGAGTGAGAACTTTCTGTAAAGCCATCTGTAAGGTCTCTTGAGCTTGGAAAAAAGGAGACAGAGGGGTGACCCCATGAATGTTGAGAAATATGGAAAGAGTGGGTATCAGGAGGATGGAGCTAGGCTCTGCTCAGGGGCACCCAATGACAGGACAGTGGGCACCGGGTGTGAGCTGGAATAGAGGAGGTTCCTCATCAATCTGAGAAGAAACTTCTTCCCAGAGAAGGTGACCAGAAGCATCAGAAGGGCTGCCCACAGGGGTTGTGGAGTTTCCTTCTCTGGAGACATTTAAAACCTGCCTGGCCATGTTCCTGTGCGACTGGATCTAGGGGATCCTGCAGTGGCAGGGGGATTGGACTGGATGATCTTTCAAGGTCCCTTCAAGTCCCTAACATCCTGTGACTCTGTAATAAATCAAGATCACCACCTTTAAAATAAATCCCCAGCACTACACTAACCACACAGGTGACCTTACAAGTCACTCACATCACACATCATCTAGCTCTGCCTTATAAAACATTATGGAAGAGAAACACCAGCAAAATTACCAGAGTCATTTACATACGAAGGGAGGAACATTTACAGCGTTTCTTCTGTGCTCTCACCCCAATGTCCAGGCTCTGCTCATTACAAGAGCTGTTATTCTGCAGCCTAACCCACCCCTGTGTAAAGACGCACCCAAGCCACAATTTGTACACAAAGAACAACTCCACACCTTTTCTCCAGCTTCACTCAGGAACAAATCACAAGCACTCCTGCTTACCTAGATGTAGAAGTGTGAACTGCGCTGCCAACTCCTTCGCGCCTTCCACTGTAGTGCAGAGTTTGTCTGGCATGAAGTAACTCTGCGATCCATCTGCGATACTCGGAATGAGCACCCTGTACACCAGGAGTATTTTCCCATCCCGACCTGTGGTTGAGTACAGGTAGTATTCCGGTGGCGTCCAGTTATTTTTGTTGCAGAAATACTCCAGGTGCATCACTGCAGAAGTGAAGTGGCTGGAGTTTAAGGAATACATGCTAATAGGAGTGAGCTTTATTCCTGGGAAAAACGGGTATGTGCATCTTTCACCCTCAAGGGGACCTGGGCTGCGCTGACCGTTAAGACGAATTGGAAGACTTGCCGATTTCCCTATGGATTTTTGATGGCCATCATCTTTGTTAGGAAACCCTAACAGTTTGTCAGCAGTGGGACTTATCTGACCATTGAAGTGTTGCTTCCAATTGCCTTCTTTGTTAACTGGCTTTGCCAGCGTGACCTCAATGCTGGCTCCATCAATGCACTTCCCATTCATTACAGACATGGCAGCAACCGCATCTTCTCGGTGGAAAAAGTGAACAAAAGCATAATCTCGCAGCTTCTTTACACGTTCAACTACTCCTGGCTTGAACTTGTTGAATTCAGCTTTAATTGTCTCCTCTGTCGTAGACATCATTAAATTTCTAACATACAAGACTTTAACTTTCTGCATTGTTTCTTCATCAACTTCCTTCTCAGGGTCAGCCCAGTCCACCTGAATAGTGTGGCCCCACAGCTGGAATGTTCCTAGAGAAAAGCAGCACAACAGCACTAAGCAGCATGCAAAGGAAAACCATCAACGAGAAAACCCACGCACCTTGTTTCTCCTTTGAAGACAACACATTGCATATTACACAACTAGTCTGGGTTACACCCAGAGATCTGGCCAGATTACTCCCACTCCTTTGCAGGACCTAAATAAACGTTAGGCAACGCTCGTTCCTAACACTGTGCCAGCGATCCAACCTTTTTACACCTCAACCATATTAACTACAGGGAACTGTCACTCACGACAGCAAGATTAATGTTCTAGTACCCAGTTTATTGACTTTGCTTCTCCAACTATTGTTTCACTTTCTCCCCGCTTAATTTCTCTTCCTTTCTCTTCTGCGATTTCCCTTTATAACCTAGATGACCTTTCAAGGTCTTTTCCAATCCCTAAGGTTCTGTGATTCTGTGAACTGCACTTTACGTCTGACCTTCTCTTGCAGGATATTTAATCCCTTCTACTGTCCCTCCTTCAAAACATATAGAATAGTCATCTTTTCCCTTCTCATACAGTTCTTTTCTAGTCCAACATATAGCACCTACTCCCAAATCATTTTAAAATCTGAACATTAACAGCACCACTGTTGTCAATCAAAGAAAAGAAGGGACATTCCAAGCTCTGTACCTCTTAAGCTCAGCTTTAAGAAAGCTCATGTGCAGGGGCTTTGCGCATGCAAATGCAAACTGGGTGCGTGCCCAGGCCAATACAGCTCTGGGGGCAAACTACAGTCACTTCTAGTTCTAGAAACCTGCTCTTTCACTCACAGTACTGCTCCGCTTCTAACTTCATTACAAAAAAAACCCCACAAAACACACAACTTCTGAAAAAAACCTAATTCAGCTGAAAGGGACTCCTGCTAGCTTCAAGAACAGAAAACTAAGACGATCCCATCCACTACCCTAAACCCCACTACATGAAGACAGATACACCCCCAAAGCAGTTTTACCTGGGATTAGCCGCCTTCTAGCCATGGCCGCAGCTCTGTGAGATTCATACTCCACAAAGGCAAAGCCTCGGTTCTTGGTTTTGTCAGTGGCGTTGGGATAAACGATGACGTCCACCACTCCTTCAGTGACTTTCTTCATTTCACTCAGTATTTCCTCTTTCCTCTTCTCCTTCGGAATGGCACCGATGAACAGGCGGCAGTTGTCCAAGCTGACGCAGACACCAATAAACTTCCCTGGCCGGATCTCATAATTGTTCAGAATCTTGATGGCCAGCTGGGCCTCCTCCTTAGCTGTGTACATCACAAAGGCATAGCCACGGTTCTCTCCGCTGAACTCCATCATCAGTCTGAACTCATAGATCTTCCCCGCTCTCTCAAAAACAGGAACCAGTTCATCTTCATACATATCACGAGGAATCTTCCCCACAAACACTTCACATCCTCGAGGTGGTGGAGGACCTTCCCAACCTTCAACAAAAAAAAAAAACCTAATTGTCTGGTCAGCTGAAAGGGGCTCCTGTCCAACAGCAAGCTCGGTACAGATGCCAGACAGGCAGCTGCCACCCCCAGATCTGCCTTTAGTTTTAGTTTCATTTTCAAATTAACACATTCCCCTCCATGTGTGTTGTTTTGTTTAAATCCAAACAATGCCCTGTGCCTACAATTCATCTCCACCTTCTGTTGTGTTGGGTTTTTCCACTGCAACCTTACAGCCAAACCTGGCATTATTTCATACACTGATAGGGCTGCTCTAGGAATTTACATTTCAACCACTTCTTTGCCCCTTAAATCTGTCTGTCAGTTATTAACACAACTGGCAGGGGACCAATGAGAACTACAAGTCGTATTGTTTGCACGGCAAGTGTTTCTCTGCACTTCTTGCCTGTATTTTAAAGGTCAGGGTCCCCAGTCCAATACTGGTTTTGCTCCTTGACGTCACTCAAAAGATCCAAACACTCGCTTCTATCGCCTCCACTCATTCACTTAAGCTGGACTCCCTAAAGAAAGCAGGATATGGAGACATCCCTTCTCCAACACCCAAACAGACTCAACACTAAAACACACCACAGCTGTCAGAGTAGAGTAGGAAAAGAGCAATAAACACTCACGGAACAAGTCCCAGCTCACATCTGAACGTTACAAGATCAGTGCTTCTGCCCTTAAGCACTGATGTCTGTAATATTCAGCCCCGCCTCTGTACCTCTGCCAATGAAGGCTGAGCGCCATGTTCAACAGATAACATACAAAAACACAAATAGCTGTAATAACACTGAGTTCTGTCGGCAGACACAGCACTCTGTCCTCCCAAACAGCCAGGCTTTGCATGGAGTTTGTGAAAACAGCAGGCACAAGTTTCAAAGGCAAGCAAGCAGGTCCTAACTAACAGCTTCTCCAAAACTGTGACAAGGAGGGTTGTCTGCGAGACAGAAAGCAGGAGCACAAAGCTGGCGGCAAACAGGAACCTGAAATGTGGCAGAAGGTACAAGTATTGAGAGACAGACAAACGGAGGCAAGGGGAAAAACAATTCCTGTTCACAAGCTACAACAAGATCATTAAATACTTGGCTGGAAGTTCAGAATAAATTATATTTAGGTGACTTTGTAATTAAAGCTTTTTCTTTTGTGTGAGCATCACTCAGAAGCACCAAATTTACATGTGGAAAAGAACATGAACAGAAGCAGTGCCTCTTCCTTATCACAGAATGCATCTTCACCTTAGAACAGTGCACTAAGAATGACTTGGTGCACAGGGAAGCTACCAAGGCAGCTGCACTGACACGCATCTGGGAAAGATAATGGCTCTGTTCCACACAGCACCTGGCAGCTCTAACATCTGCAGTTCTACACCATCTATGACTGCTCCAGCTGAGGTCTGACAGGACACAGCAAGAAATGCAGTTTACTACCAAGTTCTGCCATCACTCACATTGTGCTGAGCACCCACATAAAAAGGTGAAGCTCACTGCTTGGAAGCTTCAAAGGCAAAAGCACCCACACACCTCAACTGGGAAAAAAGGGAGGGGGCTATGCTTAATTGTCTGGAGAAGTCATAAAATTACATAACGCGGCTATTTATTAACTAATTAAACCATCACCACCCTCCTCAGCCTGGTAACTGCCTAAACGGTGACTTTCAGTACCACTGAGAAAAGCCCTCCTTCCAATTATTCCAAACTACAAACTGGCTCAAGTATTGCTGCACACCAGGAGGGACCGATACGTGCAGAAGCAGTTTCAGCACAAGTATTTTAGCAGCTACTGCAAGAGATTTAGTGGTGCTAAGTTACTTATCCCAGCACCAGAGATGTTGCTGAACTTGCATTTCACACACAACAAAACAGCTGCTTTTCCAATGCAGTAACATCCCATGAAATGTTGGCTAAACCCACTGCTAAGAGCACACCCCATGAGTGATCACAGCTCCAGGAGCTCAGTATTTATCAGCTGTTCTTCTCAGAAGGAAGCCCTGGGGTGGGTTATGTTGGCTATGGAGAACAGGATGGTCAGTTCTGGAAATAAATGAGTTAGATGAAGGAAGTGGAACACCTCCTTTTTGAGGAAAGGCTGAGGGAGCCGGGTCTCTTTAGCTTGGAGGAGACTGAGGGGTGACCTCAATGTCTATAAATATGTGAAGGGTGGGTGTCAGGAGGATGGAGCCAGGCTCTGCTCAGTGTCATCTAGAGATAGGACAAGGGACAATGGACACAAGCCGGAACATAGGAGGTTCCATATAAACGGAACTTCTTCCCAGTGAGGGTGACAGAGCACTGGAACAGGCTGCCCAGGGGGGTTGTGAAATCTCCCTCACTGCAGATGTTTAAGACCCACCTGGATGTGTTCCTGTGTGACTTGGTCTAGGTGATCCTGCTGTGGCAGGGGGATTG
>JAOXOE010000405.1:195518-222630 GCA_028565055.1 Phoeniculus purpureus | reverse complement strand
AGATCTCACTGAGACCTGACTGCTTTGGTTTCCTTTCCCCTTAAAACCTGGGAGCAAAGCAGTTTCTTAGTTTCAACATCAGGAGTTTCACTTCACAGCATGAATAAGAGAGAAATAAAAATAAGCAAAACATAGGAAACATCGACATTATTGTCTCTCATTAAACATCAAAGTCAGGCCAGGGAGCTCAGGACTTGTCTTTCTCCATGACTCCTTGCCTCTCCAACAGAAATTAATGACCCTTTTTCCCTTTGTTCCCCAAGTGCTAATTGAGTGACCCTGTTCTCACTACAGAGCCCATAGGTGCACACCCCCCCACACACACCCCATTTCCTTCTCTGACAGGCTGCTGTTCAGGATAATGAGGTTTTACCAGGAACAGCTGCTTCAGACCTCTTAGATTTTGTTGAGATTTGTGATAAATTCTAAGCTGAGTATTTGGATTCCTTTGCTAATGAGACAGGACTTCCAGGGGAAGCAGCATTTCTGACAACTTCAGGTCTTCCAAACAGAGCCTGAAAGCTTCCCGCAGATGAATCACAACTCCAGCCAGGGCTCCCAAACAGCGCTGCTAGTTTTGATTAAAAGCTGAGTCCTCCCCAGGCAAACCCATCAGCCTCCTGCCTTCACAAAGTTATCCTGAGTTCCTTTCACCCTGTTCTGTCACACTGAGATGGCCCTGGGGATAAGGCACCCCAGCACTGCCCCACACTGGGGTGGCCGTGAGGATAATCCACCCCAGAACTGTCCCATGCTGGGACAGCCATGAGGATAATCCAACCCAGCACTGCCCCCCAGCATGTCCCACTTTGGTTTCACTGCCCCCTTTCTCATGCAGTAGTTGACTTTGTTGTGCGGGACCAGCCATCATCAGCGCAGGAAGGGTGGCACAAGGAGAGCAGCAGTAATTGTCAATAATTCCCTTTTCTAGGAGAGACAGCAGTTCACTGCAAAGGTTCAATGCCTCACAGCTGTGATTGCTCTCTTCCCAGACTCCAGCTAGATACTGCTCCTCCAAATTCACACCATCCTTAATCCTTTCATTGTCAATGAAGATGGACTGAAGGATGGACGAGGAGACCAGCCCCAGCACAATGCTGTTCACCAGAGGGCTGGAGGGGTTGTTAGTGCTGCACTTCAGTACCCTGGTATTTAGCTCTCAAACCTGATAAACACAAACTTCTTTGGGATGGCTTCACAGCAGTTACAGCACCACTCACGAAGCAGCATTTGGCACAAACTCTGGTAAGAAAATTACTTCAAACCACAAATAACCTGCTGTTTGCCTTGAGGCCTCTTCCAGCTCCTGTCAGCACTGGGTTAGCTGCCTCATAAAAGCAGAAATTGTCAGACATCTCCTGGAGGAGGATCGAGGGCAGAGTCCAGCCAAGGCTGTGACGCTATATAGAATCATAGAATGTTCTAGGCTGGAAGGGACCTCTAGAGGTCATCCAGTCCAAGCTCCCTACACAGGGACAGCTCTACCCAGAGCCTCATCAAGCCTGACCTTAAATGACTCCAGGGATAGGGCCCCCACCACCTCCCAAATTGGGCAGTCCATTCCAGCCATCGACTACTACCCTCACACTGAAGAACTTTGTTCTAATATCCAGCCTAAATCTCTCCTTTCTCAGCTTGAAGCTGATGGAGTGACTTAGGATTATGTAGTAACTACCTGTTATTGTTGAACACCGTAAGACTTCGCAACTAGTATTGTGTAGAAGGATGGGAGGACAGGTGCACCCTGTCAAAGAAGAAATTGATTGCTAAAATGCTGGCAGGGACCAGCTGTACGGTTTGGACTAGTGACAGGAAACAACAGGGCATGCGCAGAGTGATGGGGGGCAAAAGTTCAACCCTGTGGAAGACTCTTACTTCATCGCAAGATGGCATTGCGACCCTCAAAAGATGACCACCAAAAGAAACCGCGCAAGCTCAAGAAGGAAGAGACTTAATTAACATAGGAAGTTGGGACAGGTTATACATATGTTGGAATATCTAATGAATAAGTATTATTTTATGGCATATAATCATGGTTTTGTCAACCAGCACTGTGCACATCTGTGGTGGCGGTAGTCCCTGTGCACCCGCTAGCGAATAAATTACCTCCTCAAAAACTCTAAACAGAGTTCTTGGGTCCTTTCCATATGTCAAACCCAGTGCTCCTTGTCCTGCCCATACGAACACTCTTGAAAAGACCTTCTCCTGCCTTCATGGAGGCCCCCCTCCATGAAGTACTGGAAGGTCAAAAGGAGGTCTCCCCAGAGCCTTCTTTTCTCCAGGCTGAACAGCCCCAACTCTCTCAGCCTGTCCTCATACGAGAGCTGCTCCAGTCTCCTCATCATCGTAGCAGCCCTCCTCTGGACACGCTCCAGTCTGTCTGCATACTTCTTGTGCTGGGGGCTCCAGAACTGGACAATGCCCCAGGTCAGCTCTCACCAGGGCAGAGCAGAGGGGCAGAACCACCTTTTCCTAGCAGGGTTCCTCTCCCAGCCCTGCCCCAGCCGCTGCTATGACCATTATCACAGATTATTGTAACTCTTACCTAATTGTAGGTACCACAGGAGTCCTGGATGGTTTTTACCTTGTGTTTCCCAGAGACTCCCAAAAGCCCTGGGAGATAGTTTCCTGCACAGGGCTGTTAGCACAGCTGTAAAGGGCTTTAACAGAAGCATAAAGGGGGGTTTTGTCGGGGTAAATTTTCCTGTAGCCCAGAATGGGAGAGCAGAGTGAGCAGTGCTCCTGCTCACTGACAGGTTTGGTGTGTAGGCAGTGGAAACACTTCAAAAGGAGGCAGACATCCTTTGAAGTTCAGACAAATGTCTGTGTAGAAAACTCTCGACATAATGTGGTTGTAAATCTAATTATAGTGAGCTGTCTGCAGAGGCTTCGCTCTGGTTTAGTTGGGGTTTCATTCCATCAGGGAGCTGCAATGTGGGTTAGTGGGATCCTCCTCACAGTTGAGGCATCCTAGTGCTTTAAAGGGGCTTTGCCCTTCAAAGATGCAGTTTGCTCCCATTCAGCCTTCAACATTAGAAGACCTGAAATCTTTAGTTATGAGTGGAGCCTCTCTGATACTGCCGGGATAATCAGCCCTTGGGAGAACAGGGCATTAACTGTAGGGACCCTACAGAAGTTGTTGGGCTCCCTGCTCACAGCCGGCACAAGGGCACTCTCCCGGTTGTGGGAGCCACTAGGTGGGAGTGTGGGAGTTGTCTTAAAACAGAGGCTGTGAGCGCTCGGCCCTTCTGATTTCCAAGCTCTTCACCTCCCTCCTTCCAGCATTCAGGAGATGCTGCGACATCATCCAATCCAGGCCGAGTTGGGGGTCGATTTGGGATAGTCTGATGCTGATCTCCACACTGGGTGCACAGGAGACACCGCCTGCCTCACTGCACATAGAGTGATAAAGTTAGGAAGAAACTGACAAGATCACCCAGTCCAACCATCAATGGCTTCTTCAACCCTGGAAGACTTGAGCTGGAGCAACACAGAGGCAAAAGCTGGCTAGGAGTTCTATCCTCCAACAAGCAGACCTAGTGCCCATACAAGTGGAAGCTGCAATGCATCTGACTGTAGGTGGGAAACAACCTGAGGATGCTCTGTCACTGTTCCCAGTAGCACAAGAAGAGGAGGGACAGCTAATGCGATCATCCTCAGCCGATGCAAAGCACAGTAGTTTCTCGCAGGTCACAACCTATCTCAACCAGTTACCCTTCCTCTCAGTGCAGTGACAGGTGCCTTGACTGGAGCTGGACAAACATAACCCAGTGATGCTGTCCTAGCAAAGGACCATAGTCCTCACTGCAGTGTTACTAAGAGCCCCTCCTGCGAGATCATCTTTAAACAGCAGTGCTAGTACAGGGGGTTTTCCAAGTGACCCCACACACTATTTTGGTAGGATTAAGTGGGGTTTGTGTTAACAGGCATCTCACTCCCATCCCGTGTTTCCCTCCTGGTCAGTCCCTCTGAGCAGTCACTCACGATATGTGTCCACAACCCAGAATCTTTCCCATAGGAGCAGCCCATTGCAGCCAGCACTAATTAGTGTTTAATTGCAGGGTTGATACCGTCTGTGAGAGCTTTGAACTCAGCCCCCACACTCTCAAATGCAAACCAGAAGGTTTGAGTGGAAAGAAGCCCCTTTGCAAGTCACATCAGCCTCATTATCATCTGAAACACACTTCATGGCTGCCCCAGGTCTTCGGGGACTCTGAAAAACACCCGCAGTAGAAGCACTCAGTCCTTGCGGGAGTTGTAGCCCAGTGGCCCAGCAGTTCCTGCACTCTGTCTGAACAGACACTGCCTGTCTCCACCCTGTCTGGCAGATGCCACCAGGCTGTCACTGTGCAGCAGTTACTTCTGCAGCGGACAGTGTGACCAAACCTCCCTGCTGCCAGAAACCTGGAGCAGTAACTACAGGGGGAAGGGGGAGAAAGCCGTTCTCACCTGGAGATGCCAGTGCTGAGGCACCGGGGCAGGAGATGCTGCTTACACCTGCTTTATCATCACACGTTTGGATTTCCAGAGGAGCTGAGGTTGGGGCACATCCTGAGCTTAACAACGGAGTGAGGAATGGGACATGGTGGGGTGGGTACCACCGGCTGCATCTCACCTGTACTTCAGGCACTGCAGCCTTACATGCTCAGGATCCCTGAGCAAGCACCTCCAGCTCCTCTTCCAAAGCTTGGGAAGAGCTGACTCCTCAGGAAGCTGCAGAGCTGGAACCTGTGTTCCAGGTACCCTGTGAATATGAGGAGGCCTGGGGTGGAATTCAATCAGCCTGGGGCATATTGGCATGATTCAGCCCTTGCTGCAACTCAGCTGGGAGGACTTCAAAGCAGGCCAGGATCATGAGGTGCTAATCTGTCGGGGCTGTGATTGCGGGGTGCTGAAGCAGCCTTAGTCCCTGGGGCAAAAGGCAAGTCCACGTGTTCACAGCCAGGCAGTTTCTAGGTCTGGAGGCACCCGAATGCCCCTTGGCTCCAGGCTTCTCACATACTACCCAGGAGCGCTGAGACAGACTCCTGATGCTGTGGGTGGAACCAGAAGCCTCTCTCTCCCCCAGCCCGTGCTTAGAGCTAGGAACAAACCTCATCTGCAGAGATGGCACAAGTTGCTCTGTGTGATATGGAGCTCTGATCTCCCCACCACGGCTGCAGCCAATCTCATTATCTGCACTTTCGATTAGAATTGCCTCTTTCCCTCCTGCCTGGCAGTGGCAGCCCTACCCCTCCCGTGTCCCTGTGTTGTCCTAGAGAGACACGGGCACCTTGTGCCTGAGCACTGGGAACTCAGGGGCAAATGTGCATCCAGGCTGAGGCTGTTCAGCAGAAGATAAAGTTTACGAGGCTGTTTACAGAGCATAACCCTTCATTACGTCGAACAGCAAGTGCTCCTCATCAGCCTCACCCAGAGCTCTGCTTCCACAGGCAGTGGAGCTGCTGTCTGGCCAGGACCGGAGCACTTTATTTAGCTGCTATGTCCAGCGTGAGGAGCCTGCAGCCTCCTGTGGGTACCAGCCCGGTCTAGCAGCTGGCCAGAGAGCAGAGCAATGGTTATTGTTCGGGTTACAGTGACAACCAGAGTTTTTTTTAAAAGAGGAACTCCAGACAGCCTGGGGGCCTCTCTCTTACTTTTACCTGGAAGTTGTCTGAATTCCTGCAGTTCATGTCGTATCAACAGCTGAAGTGTCCCACCTTCAGCATCTTTACTTCCTTCTGCATCCAGGAATGTGGTTCTCACTCAGATCCTCACTGGGGCCCACAGAGCAGGAGCAACAGCCCATTAAACTCCAGCTGGAGACAGGAACGCAGCCTAGTACCCCACTGTGCCCAGTGCCCTCCCAGGCACACACTTGTGCATCCACCCACTGATCCTTCAGAACCCACAACAGCCCTGCCCTTGCAAGCAAAATCAACCCAGGCACTCAGCCTCCTGCTCCACTGCTCCATTCAGACCAAGCTCCTGGTTGAAGATACTGAGATGTGGCTGTAGGCAGCTGGTTTGCTCTGCAGGTACTAGAGAGAAAAGGCCACAGCAAAACAGGGCCATGGGGCTGCAGAAACTCCTCTAAGGAACAGGAGCATCACAAAAAACCTACAGAGCATCTTACAGACAGTTTCCTATGCCATGAGACAAAGGATCAATAAACTTCAGCCACCAGTTTTGTCACAGACAGAACTGCAGTGCTGCCGTTACCATCAGTCTGAAAGGAGTCTCCTAAAGATCATCCCTCCTCCCACCATTCTCCCACAGTCCCTGAGCACTCAGCACCATCTCTAAGTGTGCCTTTGACTTCAGGAGTGATGCTGGACCACAGAGCACAGCACTGCGTCGCTTTTTGAGACATCTTAGACAAATGTCTGTGATGATCTACTTCTACAGCACAGGAAACCACTTATTTTCCCAGGAGAGTGTTCCAAGAGGTTTCTGCAAGGCTTACAGAAGAGAAGAAGCCTCAACTCTTAAGCTTCTGTGTCTTCATTTCCCCTCAGTCAGGCCACTTGTGACACTTAAGTGCTCAGAGGAATCAGCTGTTAAATTACTACAAAGGAAGAGGAGCAAATGGCTCCTGGAGGGACCCTAGAGCTTCTTTTCAGTTGCAGTGGCTATAGGAGATGCTGATGGCTGCCTGACACAGTCCCCTACATCCCGGGGAGCATGAGGCTTCGCTCAGCATGGGAGCAGGTGGGAAAGAGAACACTGTGGTTCCTGGAGGTGGCAGTTGTGATGTTCCTCGGTGCTGCAGCCTGCTTCGCCAACATGCCTGGGTGATGTCAGGTCACACACACCAGTCTATTTCCCTCTTCCGAACCCCCGCCCCGACTCTAAGGAGCACTGCTCCCACTTTGTGTTCCTGCCTGCTCACCACAAAGTGAGTAATAGCTGCGGTCCCAAGCTCAAGCACAGACAGACAGCTCCCTGTTCCAGTCTCTTCATTTAGCAGCTTTCTCTGTTTTCCCCTTTAAATGCAGGTTCTATGGAAGCGTTTCGAGCCCTGCGGATGCTCCTGCTGGTCTTGTGCTCACAGGGAAGCTCAAAGGGGCACTGCTAGCCCTTCCTACCCTGACTTGGTGTCTTCACTGCTTGCCTTCCCCACAGGGTGGCACAGGGCAACGGCTACACCCCTCCATTACATCTCTTGGTTCAGCCACGAAGCTTTCTAACCAGCACTGCCACTGAGAAAACCCGCAGCTCCAGTTCTGCGCTCAGCATCACAATCCCTGAGCCACCGGCAAACAATCCCACTCGTGAGTGCAGATGTTTCCCAGCAGCTGAACCACCCCACAGTGCTCTGAGGTTTTATTATTACAAGTAGCTCCTTCATTGCAGTGGCAGCAGAGCTGAGCTCAGCTCTGAAGCGCAGCTCCACCTCGGGCCAGGGCTTATTTTTACTACAGTAATTACCCAGAGAAGGTTCATGCTGATGTTTACCAAAACATTTCCAAGCACAATCACCACCCACGGAGCTGAACAGGAGAGCTCATGCCTGCTGGCTCTGTTTTTCACCCCCGCCCCAGAGTACAGCTGATCTGACCTGTGCCTCACTGTTAATGCTTTCAGAGCCCCCCTAGAGTTTAGCCGGCAGGAAAACCCCCTCAACACACCTGGGGATTGCTGTTCCTGTGCCCAGGATCACCTGTCTTTGATGGGAGGGTACAGCACGACCTTCCAGACCGTTTCTCCAGCCTACAACCTGTGCATTGCAGGAAAGGTCTCTGCTGATACAGCTGGAGATCTGTAAGGAACTGCTCTCCTTCCTTTCACAGGCTCTTATAAACCCCGGGTAAATAAAGGGGCAATGAAAAGCCCACCTGTAATCAGAGCCCCTGTAACCACCTGGTAACAGGCTGGGACGGGTTAGAGAGATGCTGCAGTGCTGGACGCAACCTCAGGAGGCTGGGAGATGGTTTGGAAGGAATTAATTCTATTTGTGTCATTACAGTGAGAACTACAGCTCTGATCTTACACACAGAGAGTAAAAAAACAGCATGGGAAGGTACCTACATGGAAAAGCAATTCATGGTAATTAAAAGCCACCTCCATTTCAACAGTCAGCCAGGAACAGCTACCCCAAACACTGTGATTGTTGAAGGCAGGGCAGCCGTTGTTTCCAGGGAACCAGCAGTAACTGATACTCAGCTGCTGGGAGCTAGGCTGCAAACTGAACATGTACTGAGCGCCTCTCGGCTGATGGCAGCGGTGGTCCTGCTGCTGTTCCTTATGAGCCTGGAATTTCACCCCAGTCTTTACATTCTTGGTCAGTTATAGTGGAGCAGTCAGAAGAATGATGATCAGAGAGCACTCAAGGAGAATCACAGTTCCATAACCCAAACTTTGAGCAGCTGCAAGGACTAGGGGAAGGAGAAGGGGGTCCATAGCACAGTTAAGTCTCTAAAAGTGGGGAAAGTGGCCATTTGGAGAGCAATGACAGGACACGGCAGTCACTCACGGAAAGAGGTAAATCTGAGGCTCAGCCCTCCACCAGCGTGTTTGGCCCTGACCAGCACAGAAGGCAAGCGCAGCACCTGAGCTTGCACTCAGGGAGCTGCACTGTGGGAGCTGAGCGATCTCTGCGCATGAGGCATCGCTAAGGAAAAGCAAAGGGGTTGAGCACTCAGACAGCTGGCTGAATGAACCTGAGCTCAGATCCCACTCTACAGAATCCAGGTAAACAGAAAGGCCTCAGCACTGAAGGTGAAGCACTGCTGGCACCAGCTGCTGACTGCAAGGGAGCACGTATTCCCAAACTCAGAGAAACATCATCTCTCACCAAGCAGCACCTCGTTTTACAGCAACATCCACAATGACAATGGAACCACCACAGAAACTGCTCTGAGCACCTCTGGAGCTTTTATGGCATCCAAGCAGGTCCTACTGCTGAGGAACAGTAGGAACTCAACTGGCACCTGCCCTCGTCCTCCTCACCATGTGCCCCAGGGCGCTGAAGACATCCCATGTTTCTAAGTCACCAGTTGCCCTAAAGCAAGCTGGTTTATTCCTGCGTCCCCTAGAACCCTCTCAAACCCTCTGCAGCCGTTGTCGTAGCCACACTCACCACCACCAGTGCAAGGAATGCTCCTGAGGAACTGCTGCCGCTCCTCACCATGATCAAGGGTAAAAGCTGTCCAGAGTGGTGGGAAGCGCTATACAACCCATGCAAACGAGCAGCTGGTGAGCACCTCCCAGAAGGGAAATGACTGCTCAGTTCAGCCAGATGTGCTCCCACAGCACCCACTGCCCAGCCTGGGGCTGGCCTCTCTTCTCTACTACCAAACCCAGCCCATCTGATCGCTCCTACCTTCACTACAGAGTGTTTTGGGAAGGGGACAGTAGCTTCCAAACACATGTTACATCTGTCAGAGAAAGAAGCAGCTTGTTCTCAACAGCTATCGCTTTGGGGAGCTCCATTCCCAGGTTTTAAAAGTTGTGGGACCCAGACGCGCAGCTGAGAAATGGAAGAGCACGAAGGACATGACCAGAATCACTAAGGGCTACAGTCACGGAGTAGGCTACAACCCTACTTCTGCATCGTGTAAAGGCCTCAAAATGTAGAGCTGAGATCTTCAGGAAATCTCTGGCTCAGCTTACACAGTAAGCTCTGCCCTGCACACCCAGTTCTAGGCACTGAGAGCAGCACAGGGTTAAGGATCTTTACGCCACTGAGGAATCTGTGCTCCCACAAATACAGTAGTGTTTGCCCTGTGCACAGGGGCTGGCTGGAGCCTGGCCAAGGCCTTAGCCAGCCATCCACAGAAAAAAGGGAATCAAGATAGAGGGGAGCGTCGTGGAGGGCGCCAAGCCCAGGCACACGATGGATGCTAATCCCACAAGCACTGAAGCTAGGACGCTCCTCTGGTCCCGAATGATCATCTTCACAGTCTCGCAGAACTGGAAAAGAGAACAGGAAGAGAAGAGTTAAACAGGAGAGGCACGATGGACCTGCTGCGCTCCACACGGGCCAGCAGCTGCTGCCCCGACCTCGGGTGGGCTCTGGGAGCATAGCGAGGGCCGAAGGCTCCCTGGCACCAGCTCAGTACCGAGCCGCCTCGGAGCTCTTTCAGACCCTATTGATTGGGGGATCCAGCTCCGCTCCCCTCGCTCGCAGCCGGCGAGCCCCGGCGGCAGAAGCACCGTCCGGGAGCATCAGCCGGACCCGGTGCTCCCCTCCCCGCCCCGTCCCCGGGGCGCGGCCGTACCTTGTCGGTCTGGAGGCTGACGGGGGCCCCGTAGCGGCAGTAGGTCACGAAGTGCTCGCAGTTGTTCCAGAGGAGGCTGTAGGCCGTGGTCCCCACCAGCTTCTCTGCGCGGCGCGCCGCCTCCTCGCTGCCCAGCACCTGCCCGGCGAACAGACGGTCCATGTGGTTGACCAGGACGCGGCCGCCGTAGGCGAAGTCCTCCACCGAGTCCACGCGGATCGAGGCCGTCCGGGCCACGACGCCCAGGATCAGCCGCTTGTTGGTCACGACGCGCTGGATGTGGCGGCGGTCGGCGGTCAGCGCCGGCAGGATGTCGGGCATCAGATGAGCGACGCGGTTCTCGCCCAGGTAGATGCCGAAGTGGATGAAGAGGGTGCGGGGCACTTCCAGCAGGTCGCCCCGCTTGAAGCAGCTCGTGTCGTAGTAGCCGGGGGCCGGCGGCGGGTCCCCGTCGGAGCTCGCGGGCAGCGGCCGTACGTGGACGAGGAGCAGCAGCTTCTCCAGCAGCAGCGAGGCCGCCTGCTGCAGCGGGTTCTTCATGCCGGACGCCGATGTGAGGAGAGCCCTGGCTGCCGCCGGCAGCCCCCCGCCGCCCGGCCCCGCTTTTCAAGGCTACCGGGTGGGGCGGGGCGGGCACCGAGACCGGCCCAGGGGGCGTGCGGGACCGCCTCGGGTTCGGGTTGGGCTCCCGGGGGACGCAGAGCCTGGACCGCGCTGCTGCTCCCGGCGCTGCCCAGGTGGAGGGGGGGGGACGTGGCGTTTAGGGCCGAGAGAGCCCGGGGCCGCGGGAGCGCGCAGGGCCGTCCAGTGGCGCCGCTATGCAAATGGGGAATCCTGGCAACCGAGCCCACAAAAGAGTGGCCCCGTCGGCCCGACAAAGCCGGCCCGGCGGGGCGAGGAAGTGCCGGCAGCCGCGTGATGAATGGCACAGACATCCATCTTACCTGGGAGATGACGGGGCCGGGGGCCACCCGCCCCCTCCCTCGGCAGCAGCCCCCGCTGCCAGGAGCTGTTGTTCTGCCCCCAGACGCTCCTGGCCTGGGGACACCCTTCACCCGCGGGCGCAGGCCCGGGACAGCAGTGATGCTGCAGGGGTCTGTTAGAGCATCTTCGCGCAAACCCCCGCTCCAGCCCGTCTGATCCACCGTCCCTGGGCTGCGGCCGCTCAGGCCGACAGAACACAGGCGGGGCTGAGCACCGACGGAGCAGCAGGGAAAGCAGCGCTGCAGTGTGACTGCTCGGTGTCTGCACAGACAAACCGCACCGAGACGGCCGGTTTCCTGAAGCACTTCAAGTCTGAGTGCCTGCGGATCAAGAGCAAGATCCCTAGGCTGCCCTCATGCTGTAGAACCCTCTCAGTCTCACCAGCTCGAGAAAACGTTCACTAGCCCCTTTATTTTCATCAGGGAACCTCTCTGGTACCAACAGGCGGGTGTAAGGACCCAGCAGGTGGAAGCCCAGCACCACAGATCCTGCACCAAGGCTGAAGGCAGGGTTTGTGCAGAGGGAAGATGAGGCTTAAAGTGACCTGAAGCTTTTCCACTCTCCGATGAAGAACGTCCTTCAGGGGAGCAGGTGGCCTCACTGCCTACCCCCATAAAACAGTGGCTGCCACTGCCTTGCTGTTCCCTCCTGCTCAGAGCAGCTTCCTGGGGAACTGAAGTTTATCCTCATCTTGCAGAAAGAGGGCTACTGAAACACCTTGTTTGGCCACTGACTGCAGGCCAGAGCCCCAGCAGTTCTTAGCAGAGGGGTCAGGCATTTGGGATTTTCTCTGGGGAGTCTCAGCCAGATTTTTATGCAACAGAGGCTTATCCCTCTCCAGCCCCTGCGTTAAATCGCATCGCTCCCAAAAGAGAACAGACCCTACAGCTGGGGCTCCGCTGCTGGCCAGGAACAGTTACACAATTCTGTAAGGAAAGCAGCACCTTCGCAAACCCAGATGTTTCAATACAAGTGGAAGGGTTGATGGTTTTGCCACTAGTAGATGGAACCGAGGGCAGGATGTGGGGCTTCTCTCTTTTTAAATGCTTCCTTATTTGTAAGGGGCAGAAGAAAGAGACTTACAGCTCCTCAACAGAGTCCCACCCCATTGGTGATGGTCACAACAGCTGGTCCAGAGCAGGAGCACAGGGCCACAAGAGGTTGTCAAAGCCTCCACAGAGAGATTTGGCACAGAAAGGTTCCCATATCCCTCCTGCAAGGATAAGCACTGAGTCTGCCCTGTGCTGCCACCCCAGGACCCCCTCCAACCTTCCCCAGAGCTGTTAAGGGAGTGTCTGGATGGTCCCTGTTGAAAGAGGTGTCTGAGAGCTTCAGCCCTGCAGTTCAGATCTCCCTGCCTGAAGGAAGGAGGAGGAATTCTGCGGAATTCCCTGACAGACACTTCCCAAGGGAAGGCGAAGGCAGCCTTTGTTTGCTGCCCTGATGCCAGTCAGCTTTAATCCCCAAATCACCGGGGTCCATTTCAAGTAAATCCGGAAAGGAAACCAGGATGAAACTGAAGAAGAGGAACCACCACAAAGAGGAGACTCAGGGTCTTACTGCATGGAAGGATTTCAAAGAAACAAAGTGGGAGGTGGGACTTTTGTGTCAGTTTCTCATACCTAAGGCACTAACGAGCCTCCCCTCCCCTCTTCACCCCCCATCCCTACACTGCTGCAAACTGTCAAGCCTGGAAACCCCAACCTGAGAGGACAAGCACAAACAGGCATCACAGCACCTGAGAAGCAGCTTCACTCCACCAGCCAGTGCAGCCTCAGGTGCTGCCTCCCTCCAGCACTGCAGTGCTGCCAGGGCTGCTGTGTGCAGGGCACTCAAAGCACCAGGGCCACTGTTGAACCCAACCTCTCAGGTTCCCAAAAAGAAAACGGCACCCCCCAGCTGCTTTCACCTCTTGAGGGCTGTGCTCACACAATCACAGAAGGAGCCCCTGAAGATCATCTAGTCCAACCCCTGACACTTGTAAGCTGCAATCACACAGCCCACAGTGTAAAGGGCCCACTCACAGCTATTTCCCTCTGCTCTGAAAGGGAAACTGCTCCATATTTGTACAGAAAATGGCTGCACGGGAGGTGGCAAGCAGGCAAAAGGCAGTTTTCAGCTGGCTGCAGTGGAAGCACCGCTGGCTGCCGACACCTCCAAACACATTGTGTGCTGCACCAAACCCTTCTCAGCTGCTCCGCTCCAACACGGATGAAGAAAATGCAGCTTTAACCAGCTTTCAGGTCAGCTGGGGCTGCTGGAACAAGCACAGGCTACAAACCTGTTAAGGAGGTCAAGGAGAATAAAAGCCCTGGACCCAGTCGCTCAGGAGTTGTAATTTGTGAGAAGGTACCTGAGGAGATGCTGCCTGGCTGTGTGGTTTGAGCCAGTGAAAGAGAGGTCAGACAGAAAACACTCCTGAAGGCCGGTCTCACCGCATCCTAAAAGGCTATTCCAGAGACAGAAAATACTGCCTTTGTATTCCCACACCCAATCCCTTTAAATACTGCACCCTTCTTCTCAGCAAACCACAACTTCTCCTGCAGGGCTGGAAATTACCAGCTCTCGAGAAAACCGTACCACTCACCTTCTCAGGTTTTGTAGCTCTCAGGACAGAGCAGACAAAACCTGGAGGGGATCAGCAGGACAAGGTGCAGCTCTGCAGCCAAGAGAAACCTCTCAACTAAGTGCTGCTTTTCTGCCACTAAAGGAACAGCACATGGGACTAAAATGAACCTGTACTTCAATAAACGATCACTTTTATTCAGCAGCCTCTGAGCACACTGGCAGAATTGCTGAACAGCACACAGAGCCCACTGCAAACTGTCACCTTCTCCTTCTGGCACTGGTTTGTTTCCTCTTGATACCTTTGTCTGTTCTGCTCAACTGATCAGCTCCCAACTTATTAACAGGAGTTTTCTAACAGCCTGTAAACACAATAAATCCAGTATCACGTTTTCCTTCTCCAGCTATCGGGTTGGGTGTTTGCTGCAGTGAAGCCGTGACTCATGTTTTACAACCAGACGGAATCACACACACAGAGCACTAGGGGTTCACCAGTGTGTTCAGGTGATTAATGTGTTCATCTGCTGTTCCTCGAATCCAAGTCAATGAGACCACGGAGCAGGTGGGAGCCAGGCACTGCACAGTCCCCACGAGCGAGGAAGAGGCTAGAAAGTTAACAGCAATGGGAGCACAGACTGGGATTTGGAAACAACTGATGGGCAAACTTGGTGACACCTGCAATATCACCATTGTTTCATCTGCTATTGGTGATGTCTCCTCCTGTCGGCACCGATCAGTCACAGGCTCCCAAATAAAGGGAATGTGAAAATCCTGGACACGGAGAGCGGTATTTCTGAGGCTTCTGCAGGGGAAGCAGTGCCTGAGCCAGAGGTTCCCCCTCACAATGGCCCAGGAAGCAGGATGAGGGTTGTTACATGTCTGCTGGACCAGATGAAGATGTTTCACACTGTCCCAAGTGGGACATGTGAGTCACAGTGTGCAGGAAAGGAGACAGGGAGGGATTACCAGGGAGGGAGTCAGAAAGAGACTAAGGACACAGCACTCAGCGCTGTCTTCCTTCACAGCTGGAGAAGGACCTTTCTGAGGGAAGGGCAATGCAAACAACAATCAGATGAACTTGGTTCATTTGAATTTAATTTAACTTAAAATCCTGCCAGGATTCTGCTGCACAAAATGAGGACCTGACAACCCTGAAACCAGCCAAGGTGTCCCTCCAGCATCCAGCCCCCCTTCCTCCCTGCCAGGATCACACCCTCCCAACATGGAGCGAGCTGGCACAGGGAGGCTGCTCTCTCACACTGCGCTTTCCTCGTCTTCATGTTTAGTCATATGCTGAGATATGTCATTTACTTCTCTGTCAGGGCTTCCCCCCAGTGGATTTGTTAGTAAGAGATGTTGGAACGCAAAACAATGCAAGTCTGTCACAGACACAGGGCTGGAATGCTGGTGGATCCCCACCAAAGGTCAGGATTTACTACCCATCACTCTATAAACAGTAACAAGCACTCCTTTACTACCCCACAGGGAAAGCTGTTTCCAGTGTCAGACAGGCTGAGTTCGCAGCCCGGCTCAGCGGGCTGTCCGGCCCCACTCTGAGCACAAGCACCGCTGGCAGGAGCTCGGCTGCACTCATCCACTTCCATTTCAAATAAAGATTGAGAGAGGAAAACATGAGATGGGCTGAGGAGGAGGCAACTTCCATCCTGGAACAAAGATTATCTGGTCTCATGATGAGCTGTCAGTCTGCCATTCGATTTGTCTATTTTACAGGCAATCAATGAATCCTTTATCAGTGTTTGATGCAGAAGGGCCGTGTTACCAGGCACGAAGCTGTTAGCTACTCACGGCTAACCTGTGCTGTATTGCTCAGCCTCTGAGAGAGAGCTGTCACCGATTTCTACTCCTTGACTTTGAAAGAGAGTCACTGGGGACGCCAGTTGTGGTTGGCAAAGTGGTTTTATTCCGCTCTGTGCTACAAGCAAACAGATCCAACACCGGCTACTCTATCAGTGACTTCAGATCAGGAACATTTCTTATCTGGAAATCCAACAGCATCTGTCCCAGTGCTTTGCCCTATAAGAAGAGAAACACAAACCATTTTACTGATTAAACACACCACAAGATCAAACTATGGCTTCATGGGGTCTTTGTCCTATAACCAGTGCAAGAATCCCCTGTGTTCTGTGCATTCCATCACCCTTTCTCTCTCTGTAATCTTACATATAAATTCTGTGAGACTTCCCCAATGCTGGGGCTGTGGGTTATCCAAGGTCAGATAGACCTTTTCAATCTGTTGGGCTGTCTCACTTGTGCAGTACGAGCTTTCAAGCATCTAAACCTCAACAGACTGAGGAGTTTCTTTGTTTTATTTGGTACCTAGTGCTAAACTCAGTTTATTTCAGCCATGCTATCCAACCCACACACAGCACCACCTCATCTAGCCAAGTCTCTTAGCTGTGCTGTTAGTGTTTGCACACAATAATGTTTTTCAGCCCATGGTGGCAGAGCTGTGCTTTGCTGCAGCTACAGGACTGACACATCACGGGGGCTCCAGGTTTAGAGGCTTCAAACGCACAGGCCTACTCCCAAATGCTCGTGGCGACCACCACAGCACAGCCGCCCAAAATAACAGGTTTGTTTCAGATTCACATGATGCCACCTTCCCAAAGGATCTCCTACCCCTCTATCTCTTTCAGATTCTATCAATTGGCTTCATTGCCAATATAATCAATTACAGTAACTGTAGGAGCTGCAGGCTAAGACTGAGACTTCATCAGAACTGTCACTCTGCATTCACCAGGATGTGACAGCCTTTCTGAGGAGCTGCTCTTGCTGCTTGTTTCTGCAGGTACTGTGTCTTGTGGGGAATGGAGCTGAACTCACAAGTCAAACCCAAAAGCTTATGGATCCAGCCCAGAGGTTGGTTGTGAAGAGACTGTTTAACACTTTGCTATAAAACCGAACCACATTCACACCGGCGACTGAAACGTGCCTGTGGGTCACTCCTCAGGGACGTGATGCCGCCGCCACCCAGGGAATTCTTCAGAACAAAATTGAGTCCATGGATTCCGGGTAGCTCGTATCTGCAAAACAGGGAAGCATCATTTCTCAGGGTAAGAAACATGTCCTAAGTGTCAAGCTAAAGCTGTCCTGTCGCTGAGTCAAGCCTATCTGTTAACAGAGGATTCACCCACAGCCTTCCCTGTCTTCTTGCTCCTTGCCCTTACTCCAGATGAGTAGCTCTTACCAGTTCACAAGCAGGACTGGAATCACTCCCCTCTCACTCAGGTTCAACACTTACTCATGTCTGATGAGGTTGCTCTGTGCATTTTGTTGTACTAAGAGTTCAACCCCTCCAGCAAGCTCTGCAGGCAAGAGGTTCAAGCATCATAAGACCTGAGAGCACTGTGGGCAGAAGGAAGTACTTTCACTATTTCCAAGTTCTAAAAGATGCAGTCACTGAGCTCCTGGAACCACTTCTGCTCAAGAAACCTGCCAGCTAACTGAGATTCATCCTCCGGACTCCAGAGGAATAACCAGGAGCCATCAGCTCAGACTCTCACTGCCAACTGCAGGCAATTTCAGAGCAGCCACACTTCAGCACCTCTGTGGAGCCAGGCACTCTGTTCAGACAGAGCTGAGCTGTAGTGCAAACAGCCCACGTTTCTGTTCCACGGCCACCGTAAGCATTTTTCCATCAGCTCCACTGTGGAAACTTGTGTGTAGACCTGGCAAAGGCTCTGTGGTTTCCTAACAAGGTTGTTTCATGGTCCATAAATAGGTCTGCAGCAGATCTCAATCAGCCTCTGCTTGCACAGCTCTGCAGTGTGCTGGCATCTTCCCTGGATCAGTGCTTTTCCCGAGCTTGCTGTTCCCCAGGACTTTCTCTGTCCACGGGCTCCACAGCTTTTCCTTTGCACAGGAGAGAATCACACCGTCAGCAAGACATGATGAGTAACAGAGGAAGACCATCCCTGATTCTTGCTCTGTCTCCAAATGCCTGACTTCTGCAGTTCCACTCCGGCTTCTCCAACACCACTTCTTTCTTCAGTCACCCACCAGATCTTCAGCTGTTTGGGACAGAGTCTTCAAACCTGCCCTCAGGAGCAGCTGCAATGTCTCAGTACTACTGAGACTCACTGGAATGAGCAGTGAGTCTAATGCTCAGTACCATGCTGCCGATTTCACCTGAGGCTTAGTCTTTTCAGCTCCCATTTAGCACCATAAAAACGAAGTCTGTTGCTGCTAATCTCAGTGCCATACACCCTGTTAACTTGAGCATACCACCTCAACCTTTCACTGGAGGAGATGACTGTGCTGAGCAGCCCAGCAAACCCCTCAGCCCGTGCAAGCAGCAGCCCTGGGTGCCTGTCTCACAGGCAGGGAGTTCTCACCGTCCCGTGGGTCTCTCATCACCACGCTCTGCTGTCAGCATTACAAGGTGGTGTTAACAACAAAACTGGTGTGAGTGTTCTGGTGACCGTCCTGGAACAGCCCTTGCCAGGAAACATCATCATGCTGTACAGGGAAATCCGCTGGGAAGGCAGGAGCGTTCGATGCTCCAGCGCTGCTCTCGCAGATCTCAGGAACATGACAAATAAAGCCGCTTCCCCAGTGAATCTCAAACCCAATTCACTGACTGTAACAGCATCAACAATCACCTTGCGGGAGCAGAGAACCCCACAACACTCCCAACGACGAATTACCCCCTGAGCAGACACACGAGAGCTAAAGCTCTACCCCAACACTGTGCTCCACATTTTACTGGTAACAACTGGCCAAGCCTTCCAGGCAGCAAGTGATTTCCCAATTGGCAGCTCTCTCTGCAGGACCCAGACTATGGGAATTCCAGCAGCTATTACCTTAGCTCTCAGAAGAGGTTTCCTGAAATCAACCTTTTAAACAGATCAGGAGAGGAACCGAGGGACGTACAGAGCAGAAGCAAATGGCACAAGGAGTGGAAGAATCCCATCCCGCCTGCTGCAGTGGCTCTGGCAGGAGGAGCAGGTAACAGAAGCCACAGCTCTGAAAGTGGAACATTACAGCAGGGCTTTGGGGAACCACTCACAGTGGGGTGCCCTGGCTAAAGCCAACAGCACCAACAACACACAATGGTCAGCACTTTCAGGCCTATTGGAAGCATCTCATCAACCAAAACCTTTCTCCACACAAACACATTCACCCACACACAAGAAAACCCACCGTCACCATCTAATGCTCTTAAACAGCAGCAACACCCTAACTGCAAGCTGGCATCTCCCCAGCAGAACCGCACAGCTCTTTCATTAAGGAGGAAAAGCTGATCTAATTGTACAAGTCAATCAACAGCTTTAAGAGCTGCTTTTAAAAAGCACAGAAAGCAAATAAACCCTTCAAAGGACCCCAGGGCTGTGACAGAAACCAGTAAAACCAGGGAACTCCAATGCCGACGCATGATGGGGTGCCTGCTTAACTGCCTCCTTTGAAGTGCTGGCTGTCCCCACAGACTCAAACAGGGCAGGTTGCCCTGTGCGTTTCCTGTTGGAGAGCAGGGACCTAACAACATCGGTAAAAAGTACCTCATGCGTTCAACTGCAGTAGCAGAGGAGGGGATTCTTCCCATCAGAAGAGAGCAGGACTGAGGCCATAGGTATCTGTGCATGAGATTAACTCAGAGAAGAATTCGACCCCCCATAACACACACACAAAACCCCCAAAACTATCTAGAAGCCTCAGTATATCTGCGGATCCTGTTTTCTGGATCTTAGCAAAAGCATCCTGTAAAAAGGAACTGGCTGTCACACTTTTAGTTCTGAGCATCAGCTGCTCTCTGAACAGGAAGAACAATCCAGACTTCAAAAGCCCAGACCAGCAAATCCTCATGAGGGTATCAGTGCTGTTCCCAAACACTGCCCGAATACCACTGGAGAAGTTCTTACTGTAAGGTGGTGAGATCCACGAGGAATGCTTCCCCCCACTATGCGCAGCACAGCCACACAGGATGGGGTTCAGGGGTAGAAGCCTAAGAGATCGTCTTTTGGTACAGCGCTACCTGAAAACACGGGAGTTCATGAGTTTCCAGGGTTCTCTACCACAACCACCCCCTTTTCTCTGCTCAGCACCCCCGTCTCACAGCTTTAATACAGGATGCAAGGAAGTTGCAAGGAAGTGGCTGACACTGCTGGGCGGTGAGGCAGAGCCACGGCTGCTGCGTTTTTAGGACACAGGCTAACCACTCCTAACCACTCACGATTTAAACAGAGGAAAGGAGGACAATGGAAATGTAGGATCGCTGTTTGGGACAGCTAAACTGAGAAATAAACAAGGAGTTGAGACAGAATTGACCCAATCTGAAGCACATGAGCATAATCCCCATAATCCTCAATATTTCCACTGAAGGATTTATTCTCTTTCCCCCGGTAGTTTCTCAGTTCGCTCACAGAGCTCCATTATCACATCGCTGCAAGGGAGCCAAACCCAGGAACAGACAATGTAATTAATCACAACAAATTGCCTTCGCCCAGCCCCACCGAATTCCCACTCTTATTTCTGAACAGGGGTAGCGTCAGGGAAGGACAAGGAGTCAAGCTAGGAGGAGGGAGGGCACTTTTTAATTGCTCCCTTCTCTGCTCCTGTTCAGGGGAAATCCATTACATCTCTTGGGGTCACAGTTTGTCCGAAGCACAGATTTGCTAGCACTTATGAAACAGCGGCTGAGAGCTACTTTGAGCCGCTTATAAAGACAAGGAATAGCTCTCACAACTCCAGGAACAGGGGCAAGAGAGCTGCCAGCTCCCTGAGCTTTGAGCTGTACTTTTCACACTCAAGCTCTTGGAAAGGACCAGTGACAGCTTCTCCACTGCCCACAGAAACACAGAAGGACTTCTGCAGAATTGCCACTGGGCATCCAAACAGGTTTCAGAAGACTGGGCTGTTGCAATATGAAGATTTTGTTTGTTTTTTGAGGGGAGAAAAAGGTTTCCCATCTGTTGACTGTTTTACTGGACATCTTTGGGAGAGCCAGTTCTTCCTCACACTGTAAGAGCACAGTGTCTCCTCTGCCACAGCCAGGAGGGACCCCGAGCAGCAGCTGAGGACACCAGAAAACCTGTGTGTTTGGGTGCTGCCTGCTGGCACGGAAATTCGCTGTGGGTTTGGCTTCAAATCCTGGTTTGGTGTAGAGAAACCTACAGTAACAACACTGGGAGCAAGCGAGGTGCTCAGGGTAAAACTCTCTGAGAGGGAGCACTGTAGAGATGAAAATGCTTTTGCAGAGATGGACAGAATCATCAAATCAAAGAATGTTCTAGGCTGGAGGTCATTTAGTCCAACCTCCCCACACAGTGACAACCCTACCTAGGTCAGGCTGCTCAGTCTCATCAAACCTGACCTTAAATCACTCCAGGGATGGGGCCCCCACCACCTCCTCAGGCAGCCCATTCTCAGCCATCAACCACCCTCACATTGAAGAGCTTGTTTCTAACATCCAGCCTAAATCTCTCCTTTCCCAGCTTGAACCCAGTGCTCCTTGTCCTGTTTGTACAAACCCTCTTGAAAAGATCTTCTCCTGCCTTCATGGAGGCCCTCCTTAGTTACTGGAAGGTCAAAAGGCAGCCCCCCGGAACCTTCTCTTCTCCAGGCTGAACAGCCCCAACTCTCTCAGCCTATTCTCATATGAGAGATGATCCAGTCCCCTCATCACTGTAGCAGCACTCCTCTGGATGTGCTCCAGTCTGTCTGCATCCTTCTTGTGATGGGGGCTCCAGAACTGGGCACAACACTCCAGGTGAGTCCAGGTGTGGCTCCACTCCACACCGGCTGAAACCCCCCAGTTAGAAACCCCTGTGGCTCCAAGGCTCAGGAAGCTGCATTTGCTAAGCCTCCAAATGTTCAAAAACATGGAAAAACATCTTTTTCAAAGGACTCAAGAAGTTGTCTCCATTTTCTAGAGGTCCTGTACTGGAGTAAAACAAAGAAACAGACCCAAAAGTGAAATACTAATTCATGGGATTTAAAAGCTTTCACTACACAAATTCCCTGCCTTGGAATAGCTCCGGGTGAGGCCCAGGCTCATGTTCTCCCTCAGCGACTACTGCCCCAGCTGTTCTTTAAAGAGGCAAAGACAGAAACATTAAAATCAGTGAAGACAAAACGCACCAGGCTGTAACATTTATGTTCAAACCCTTGAAGATAACGTCTGGCACCACCACGTACCCACTGCCCAGCTGTGCCCTGAGCAGAAGCCACTCACCTTGTAACAAGCGCTTCTTCAGGGCTTTCTGGCTCTAGAAGATGTCTGAAGTAATCCTCCACGGCTTCAGCAGTCAAGGTTTTCTTCAGGTAGGGGTAGTAGAGGGGATGCCGTGCGATCACACCTGTGAGGGACAACTGCTGTTAGCTGGAACAGCAACTGCTGAAACAAACGTGTGCTTGTCCTATCAAAACTGACCCGAGAGCCTCCTCTGCACAGACACTGAACAGAGGGGTCCTCTTTGATGAGCTCCTGAATAAAATCCCACAGCACAGCAGCTCTCACTGGAGAGGGAGCGTGGAGCCTGGCAGGCAGGCAGGGTGCTCCCACACTCAGTGGTTTCTGAGTTGTTTCTGGCTGCAGACAGTCCCTACCGCTAAGAGACACCTCAAGAGCAACAACGTCACAACAGACAACCTCCAGGCAGGTCTCTTCCCCTCAACAGTTTGCAAGGGTTAGACCAGTAATCGCAGTTTACAAGGCACAACCCGTGCCTGGTCCTTGGTCCTTGCCCTGCTCCTTGCTTGAGCGGCTGCCCTCAGTGTGAGAAGCTGCAATCAGGCTTTTATTGCAGTCAATGTGCTTCCAGAAGCTTCTGATAACTTTATACTGAAGCTGAAATTCCACAGCAAGATCAGGAAGGCAGCTCTGTGCCACAGGGATCATTTTATCTGGGGACTCGAAAGCTGAAACAATCATGGAGGTCAAGTCTGTTGCTGTTGTTGCTCCTTAAGGTGGCGGTGCTGTCTGTGGGTGAGGGGGTGTCTCAGCTGCACATTGTTCACCGCTTAGCAGGGCTCTGCTGCAACAAGGGCACCAGTGGTGAGAAGGAAGGAAAACAAATAAATCTGTAAAAATATCAGGAGTCCTTCACTCTTCAGCCCAAGAAGTTTTACAAACAATCAAGGACAAGGAAGCTGTTGGAACAACAACAACTAAACGTCATTGGCATGAGCAGCCCAGCTAACAGCAAACCAACCCACAAACGCACCTTTAGTTCACACCGAGCTTGGAACACCACCCACTCTCATCTTCAGCAAGTACGAGCCAATGGTTGCAGGCAGGAGTAAGGAACAGAATGAGTTAGGACACAGTGCAAGAGGCAGCGCAACCAACGCAAAGAGAGCTCCCACTGAAATACACCGCGGGGACTAACACCACCCCAAAACCAACGTGGGCATCTCCTGGCACTGCCTGTGCTTTATGGAGCTAAGGTTTGGAGACACTGCAGTGGTCAGACAGCCAAGGGATTATATTACACAACCAAAACACATGAAGGAGGAGCAACTAATGTGTGAACGAACCCTCAAAAAGGCATCTCTGAACCCCAGGGGAGCTCGGCTTTGCAGCACCCAGCAACGACCTTCCTGTGCAGTAGGGCACGTGAGGACTTTTCTTAGTACCTCAGACCTCCACGACGGCTGAACAGAACCACTCAGGAAACTCATGAGTGCAGCCCCTGCTTTAGACACACTGGTTTTGCTTTCAGCAAAGATAAGGAATTAAAAGAAGTAAAAATGAAGGGATGCAGGAGACTTCCAAACACCCGGGAGAAGCACCAGGCATTTCACTGTCCCATGAATACCCGGCAGCGCTCCAGAAGGCAGAACAGGATCAGTACCTATGTTGGCAGAGTTGCCTTTGTCTCCACTCCTGGTGTAGGCCAGCTCCTCCAGGCGGTACGAATGGGGTCCGTTGGGCAGGTCTGTACAACACAGAAACAAACAGCCTTTAACGATGAGCAGCGGTAGCTCCAAAAAGCCCCTGTCAGTTCCAGTGGGGAGAGACTTCCTGCCCTGTCTGGGCTTCTCCTGAAAGCTCTTCCGAAGCCTCCTTTCCCCAGCAGCACCCAGAGAACAAGCAGTAAGGCTCCTGACTCACAGCAGACCCATCTCCTCTGTCCCCTTCCTGGTGCTCTTTTGCCCTCCCACACACAAGGCAGCTCTCCCCTCTCTGCTCCCAGAACACCAGCCCGGAACAGGGGGAACATTCAGCCTGGGCCAGCAGGGTGCTCACGCTGCCCAGGGAAAATGCCAGGCTGCTGTGTCAAACGGAAAGGGATTGAAGAGAGGGTCCTGTCCATCAGGTGTATCCGACAAACCTCCGTGGCAGGACTCAGTGCCATCTGAAGACCTATCAGTCTGCCACCGTCAGCACCTCTGCTGAGGACGGAGAACTGCTCTGCTGTTCTGGGGCTTGCTGTCAGTTTTACTTATGGAGCAGGAAACCCAAGAGCAGCAAAGAAGCTATGCTCTTAACAGGGGCTGTAGGAAGGAGTGTAACTGCCCTGATTTAAATCCACCCTCAAGTTACAAGTTAGTGTGTAAATCCTAGTGAAGCACGACGACTGCTGTGCCCAGTGTAGGTTTCATCTCACACGAAGGGCACCTACTGCTCAGGTTTGGGTGAAGGGCACCGGGGGATCAGGCCAACCACCCTTAGTCAAGTCCTCCACACTGTTAACTCCTTCTTGTCCATGGACAACTACTGACTCCTCAGACAAGAGCCAGCTGGACTGAAAGAGCTTTAGCAAAGCTCAGTGAGAAAGCAGCGATGTCTCAGTGCCACCAGCTGCAGGTTTTACCATGCCCATCAGCAAGGGGGGGCTCCATGGCTATGGCAGTAGTAGCCAGGCAGAGCCCAAAAGTTCACCTGGATATGGGGTGGGAGATACTGTGGATAACAAAAACACCTCACTACACCATGACCCATAACTCCTACAGCATAACTGAGCGTGTGGTTCTTATTTGGCTGAAACAGGCCAGGCAGCGATTGTATGAGTAACTTTGCTGGCACTTCTCAGTAGCACTAACACAGAAAGCAGCAGTGAACATCTGGGGGTTCACTGCAGTGACTTCAAGTCAGAAAGTTCAGCAGCATCAGGAAGAGAACATCTCCCCACCCCCAAACAATGATGCACCAGCTGAACTGCTTCAGCTCCTTCCCAAGCAGTGAGTAAGAAAGGAAATGGTGAAGGTGTACACAGAACGGGGTCTTGCTCTGAGCCTGGGCTCTTCCACGTTCACCTCCATGCAAACTGCAGGCAGGAGTCTGTGGTGAAACTGGGCAGCAAACAGCACAGTGCCAACTCAATTAACTCATTGAGCATCTCCATCGAGAGAGAACCTGAAGCAACCTGGCGACAGCACGCTGCTCATTCTGGACAAGACACCACAGACATTACATCATTTACAGTAATCTCATTCAACACACAGCTCAGTAAGAAACGCGGAGCTCCGGGGCTGGTGTGGGGCAGTGTTCACGCTGTACAGGCTGGTGAGTGTTTCCCAGACGTTTTACACAGTCCGTCTTTGACAGGCTCCCTCGAAACAAAACCAGTCCAAGTCAGCGCTCTGGTGGTTTGATTTATCGTTACCCCAGCTGATTTATCCTGCATGATCTGTTTATCAGAAAATTGTTTTCATTCAATAAACATCTTAAAGAAATCCACAACAGAATTATCTTCAAAGCTATGGCAAGTGAGAAATCCAGATTCCATCCTTGCAGAGCCACATCCAGGAGCATTTAAACCAATAAATCTATTCTCACATACTTCTCTTATCTGCTCCCAGACTGCTACCAGTCCCTCACATTGGAGATAACCACAAAGCTAGAAGAGCACTTTCCTCCTCACTAAATGCTGACAGAAAATGTTTTAGCGGAAGTTCCTTCTGTCACAGCCCGAGCTATCCGTCTCTCTCTCATCCTTGCTGTCCATGAAGCCACAGAAGCAGAAGCAAGCAGCCACACAGAGCAAACATCTTTATTTACAGCTCAGGGATCAATTTAGAGATCCTTCCCTGGGAAAATAACCACAGAGGCTCCAAACCCCTCAAAAGTGAGATTTTGTCCAATTAAAGCCTGAAGATTCCGTACTGAAGAGCTCAAATGGCTTTCTCAAATGATGAGAAGGCAACAAGAAGTAAAACAGCCTTTTGTTTTTCAAATATCCAGCACTGCAGTCACCTTGGAAAACAATCCGAGTGGGTTTCAACGTGATTCGGGGGTGACGTTTGACTTGCAACAGACTGAGTAGCTGGAACCACATTTAATGAGTTCAGCCTGTGTCTGTGCTACACACAGATAGTAAGGATGAAGAGATGACGGAAAGGAACCCTGTATGGTGTCAGGCACAATGCCGCAGTGACTTCAAAAGGCAATGAACAGCACATCTGTGCCTCAGAACTGCTCCACGTGACACAGAACGTTCCCTATCAGCTCCTCACTCATCATTACAGTGCTCCATTACCAGTCTGGAGACTGCTACTCAGCTACATCTGGCACCCAGAACAGATCTCACCACAGTGGTGCCTTCACAGGGCTAGTTTTTAGAGCATCCACAGACTTCAGTACCTGAAAAGTGGAAGGGAGGACAGCTAGAATGGGGGGTATATAAGGAAGCTGCCCGAACAGCTAGAGATCTGGTTAGTAAAGCCAGGGAGGTCAAAGGGAACACCAAGAATTTCTACAGGTCTATTAATGGTAAAAGGAAGTCTAGGGAAGGTGTGGGCCCCCTCAGAAAGGAAACAGGTGATATGGTCACAAGTGATATGGAAAAGGCTGAGGTTCTCAATGACTTCTTGACCTCAGTCTTCACTGCAAAGGCCTCCAGCCACACTCCTGAAGTCATGGAAGGTAACAGCAGGGACTGGAAGGAAGAACTGCCCATCGTAAGTGAAGATCAGGTTTGTGATCACCTGAAAGACCTGAAAGTGTTCAAGTCCATGGGACCCAACGGGATACAGCCAGGGGTACTGGGACAACTGGCAGATGAGGTTGCTAAACCCCTCTCTACTCTATTCCAAAAGTCCTGGCAGTCTGGCAAAGTCCCCACTGACTGGAAAAGGGGAAACCTATTTTCAGAAAGGGTAGGAAGGAGGAGCCAGGGAACTACAGGCCAGTCAGTCTCACCTCTGTGCCCAATAAGATTATGATGGAGATCCTCCTGGAGGCACTACTAAGAGAGGAGAATTGTGAAGAGGTGATTGGGTACAATCAGCAGGGCTTCACCAAGGGCAGGTCCTGCCTGACCAACCTGGTGGCCTTCTATGAACAGGTCACAACCTTAATGGATGAGGGGCAAGCGACTGATGTCATTTACCTGGACCTGAGCAAAGCCTTTGATACTGTCCTGCACCACATTCTGGTCTCCAAGCTGGTGGAACATGGG
>JAOXOE010000405.1:180178-195418 GCA_028565055.1 Phoeniculus purpureus | reverse complement strand
TCTAGCAGCTAGATAACAGGATAAAGGTTGGACTCGATGACCCTGGAGGTCCTTTCCAGCCATGATGATTCTGTGATGCAGTAGGAGAGAGCATTTCACAGACTGCACTACAGTGTTACTCCTACCTGAATCCCAAGAGGCAGGTTGCTTCTGTAGGACTCTACAACTTTGTATTTTAACTGGAAATGGAACCCCCACTCCCCACCCAAGCTCTGACAGCTGCTTTCTGGGTGAGGGCTCCTGCGACTACTTTCTTCTGAACTGCTGGAGGAACACGGAGAAGGCAACAGAGACACTTCCTGTCTGTCAGCCTCAGCTCTGCAGACCCTGTGAGGCAGGTATGGGAAGCACACACAAGGGGTGTAACGCCCTGCTTACTTGAGTCTGAGGCATGAGGCTGGACATTCAGAAAATCCTACAAATGCTCCGTGTCATTTAGCAGCTCTATTTAAGGTGCTGTGAGCAGGGCAAACGGAACAGTGAGGGAAGAAAATGAGGCTCTTTTTCAAGTGATTATACAGGGACCCAGAGCAGTTGGCATCAGTGAAATAAACCACTGCAATGCGCAATCAAAGAGCCGGTGTGAACAGATCGCAGGCAAAGTAACCCCTGTGACACCTGCTCCTCTGTGCCCAGAAGGCTGATTCTGCAGACTCAGTACCACACTGAACACTGCAGGGTTTGCAGTCCTGAAAGGAAAAAGACCACATTAGAGAGCTCACTCCTCAGGAAGAGACTCTTTGCTTTTGCACAGCTCGAGCGGTGAGCAGCTGCACATGTAACCTGCCCAGTTTCTAACGCGTGATTTCCATTGGAAGAGTTCTGCTGTCTTTCCCCACATCCCATTCCTGCTCTCTATACAAACTGTCATCCGTTTCAAGTGGTGGCACTCCTCAGATCAAACTCGGAGCTGAGTTTGGCCACGCGTGCCTTAAGAGCTTTGCAAACTGCCACTGACAGCGAAGAATTCATTAAATGCTACTGGTTTGGAACATGCACAGCTGTCTAAATATTTAATGGGCTTGTAAACAAGGACAAGATCTACAGTCTCTTTCCTTTAAAAAGGACTTTCACATCCTTGTGTGGAAAAACAGGCTGTGGATATCACAGCTGCAGTGGCTGTGGCCACTGCTCATCTTTACATATGAATTTCCTCCATCACAAAGTGCAGCAGGGGACAAGGCAGCTGGAGTGTGTTTCACAAACAGCATCGGTAGCTCTGCCATCCCCTGAGTCTGCACTCTTCCTCATGTGGTCTTGTAGGGTTACACCCAATGTAATCTCAGCCTACGGCACAAGAACATTTGCTAAGGTGTTTCTTCAGATGAGCAGCATCAGAACAGACTGCAGCAGTGCTTCTGGAAGAGCTGGCACCGCAGAGCCCATCAGTGTTGTACACTCAGTGGTGACACTGAATTCTCTACGAGATGGTGGAGTGAAATTCCCAACATGATAGTGACTTCCTTTACACTTGTGGAAAAGATAACAGTATGGAGAGATTAGAAGAGGTCAGGAAAAGTTTAAGAACACTCCACTGAATACTTACACCATCTATACTCCTTCTAGCATGAGGTCCGTATGTCTCTTCAGACCCTAACACCTGTATGTTAACTGCACTGTAATCTTCGTACCCAAGCTGCCTGAAAATAAGGCGAGTCCTGCAACAAATGATCATTTTATTAGTAAACTGCCTCAGAAGAGCCGTCTGAAGTAGCACTGTGTGGTCCACAGGATCTGGCTTGGTCTGTGAGCTGGGCTAGGAATCCTTTACACTGCACACACACATCTGAACACTGCAAATCAAGCCATCACTGACAAGGAAGTCATGCATCTGCCTTTATCCCTGGACTTAAATCCCAGCCTTCTGTTTATTCAGATGATTTGAAGGATGACAGGCAAAGAAAAATAAATGCATTTCAGCTCTTACTTTTATCTTCAAACCAAAGACAGCTTGAACTGTACTTAGTATGTGCAGTCTGCCTGCCTCTCTCACTGGCAACTCCGCTCTTCACTCTGCTGCAAGGTGCTGGGACCTAGCCCTATGTGCACAGACCCACCTTGCTACATCACAGGCACCAGTGAACAAAAACTCAGCTGCAGAAAGAACCTTTTACAAACCTTAAAGGTATTTTCTTGGGATTAAAGGCCAAAAAGCAGATGAGGTGTTTAGAGAGAACATATCTTCACTATCACAACTCTGCAGTCAGGACCAAAGATCCCTCAGACTCTACAAGGGCACTGTCACCAAGCACACATCGTGTGGAGCATGTCCAATCAGCACCGGTAGTGGGTTGGGCTAGGGTCTGTCCACCATGGCAGCACTCACCGCTCTGACAGAGGCAGGACCAACACTGCTTTTTTGGCAAATACTACACTTGCATTAAACCAGCTGTTTGCAGCAGCTCGTGGAGCAGTGACACTGAGCTTTTCTCCACAAGAACTCCAAAATAAATCAGAAATAGACAGCAAATGAGTGGTTAAGAGGTTTTTAAGTAGTTCAGTCTCACAGACTGGGAAATCAGTGCAAGTGCCTCGGGATTTAGCTTACGTTTTGCAGTAATCTTGGTCTGAAAGTCTGCTGGCAAAGAGACCCTGTGAGCTGCACAGATCACAGTCCAAAAACTCCCATCAGTGGAACATTTCAGACACTGTCAATCCATCCTCACTGTCATAAATATTGGCTTGGTATCTGCACGATGAGGCAGAGCACAGGACTGGAGCACAATTTCCTAACCACTGCAGACAAATGAAGGTGCTCCATGTACCCCAGCTGAGGCCACCTCTGTTTTGCGTTTTGCTTACACAGACAAGTTCTTGATTTGCAAGCACCTGAATCTGCAGACCTTATCTGTCGTGAGGAGTCTGAGATCACTTATCTCTAAGCAATACAGCTCAAGATACCAGTGCTCAAAATACAAACCATGGGTAATTGTTAGCTCTATCCTGTGTCCTGGAAATACACCAGAGAGCCATTGACAAGAGGAGGACACCAACTCCAAAGAGATTGACCAATCTCCCCAGCTTCCAAAAATTAATAGAAAAACAAAGCAGCATGAGGGAAGATTAAAAAAAGTCACATCAGGAGCTGCCAAAGCTACTTCATGTCTTAGGCTGCCAGCTGACTTGACCTAAGCACCCTAAGTTTATGCACCTTATGCTGTGTGTTGCTGCCATTAGGCTACTGAGCAGAACTTGACGCAGAACATCCTGGAAAGTGACCAGCTTAAAGATCACGTCCTTACCACACTCTTTCAACAAGAACTGGTGGAAACACTGAGCTCAGAGCTTCCTAAAGTGATGTAGTTGCATGCAGAGATTCTCTGACACTGATGAGAACAGCCTAACTCATTCTGTATGGGGGTTCATACACACAGCTCTTTCAAACAAGCCGAGTAAGTGACTCCACACTAAGCTCCTCTGAGGCAATAATGTCTACTATGATTTTGATGCACAGAACACCCCACAGCTGCTCCAGGCATGCCTCGAGGCCACTTATCGAGGTAGTTAACCAGCTTTTGGCTATGTTCAGTCAACTCTCTCCTGAGCCAATTTTCTAGTCACAAAGGCAGTAGCAGCAGCACAACAGTTTCCGTCAGGCAAGAGCGTCACGCAGTCAGGTCTGAAGTGTCCAGGAGCAGACATGAATGGGAAAACAGACCGTTGGGCTTCTTCCAAAATAATAAACCAGTTTTCAGAAACACAGCCTTTTGGAAACTTCCCAGTCTCTGCGTCTCCATATTTAACAGCTCTTGTAGGGCTTTTGTCCTCACTGACTTTCTCAGTAACTTTTGGAAAGATACCCCGCTCTGCAGACAGACAGTGCTGTCAGCCCACTCTGATCTGCTGCACCTCTTGAGGGAAGTCACACATCCTGTCACCAGAAAGATGGGGCTAGAGACTCATGTGAGGATGTGGAATTACAATTCAGAGGAATCCCTCTTTGCCCAACTAGACTGGCCCAATAATCTGATTACTGGTTTATCAAGTCATCTGACAACTGCAGAATTGTTCTAGGAATCCCAATGATCAGTCACTTTCCACCGGATGCTGGGGTAGTTCTGTTTAAATCACCACCCCGGCCAAGTGCCTCCATTTCACAGCACCAGTCATTTGACAACAAGGTCTGTGCAAATCAGTGGCTGTAGTCTCACATGGCTTTGTCTGACACCTAATACGCTCCAATCTGAGTCACAGCTTTTCCCTTGCTGATTTGGGTTTCTCTCCTCTACCCAGCCAGCTATTTTGCACAGTATTACAGACTCTTCTCGCTCTGTAAAAGTCCCTGAAGTGCAGTTACCTCTTGAAAACACGTTTTCTAGACGGACTATTTAAGTGTTCAAACATCCTCCCAACTGGAGGATTGTAGTCTTCCAGGGGTCTCAGAAGGTCAGTATGGCTGCCATCACATGGCTCAGTTCTGTTTTCATCATCTCTGGAAACGAACAGACAAACCCCTTTCCCAGACTAAGACACTCACCTCTGCAGAATGCTGTCTGCAATGCGCTTCCCTTTCTCCACCGCCTTGGGACCTCCCAGTGGGCAGACAGCCGTAGCTCTGAAGCCATCCAGGTAAGTGCCACTTACCTAACAACAAAGGCATCACGAAATTACACGGGGTTCAGGGCTGATGTGCTAGAAATGCTCTCCTGCAGTCGTGACCCATACACGTAGCTTTACTAACTGCACCTCACCTTTAATGAAGCAATTAATTTTCCTCCACTGTAAAGTTAGTGAGAGATCTACAAACTCTTAGAGCATTCCCAGCTGGTTACAGAGCCCACGCAGTCACTTCCAAGAAGCGCTGAATGTACTACATTCATTTCATAGAAGTTCCCTCTAAACCGGCTGATTAACCAGTTTCAGAACACAAGCATTCCACAGAGTTAACTGGCACAGCCTGGCGTGTCCTTACGCTGGGTAAAACACCAGCCCAAGACACTAAACACTCTCCCAAACGCACAGGTTTCACAAGTCCTACTGCAGACATGGCACCACATAAGCAGGAGAGAAACTCCAGCTTTGTTTTATTTTAGTGCTCTGCGAAAAGCCAACGGCCTTTCCGAGCTGTTTTAACTCCATGTAATGATTTATCAACTGAGAAATCTCCAGTCTCTCTCATTTCCTTCAGATATGCAGAGATATGCAAATGTAAAGTCAAAGAACTGCAGGAGGACAAGGCTGCTAAGCAGGACAGCCGCTGAGCTATTCAGTGCCACCGCTCTTTGTAAGAGGTTCCAGAGAAACATCCTGCTCAAACACACCCTCTTTAAACAGAAAGTGACTCAGTACTTGCTGTTGGAAAACTAACTGGCAGATAAATTTCACAATAAACAGACCAAAGTTATTAAGACAGTATAAAACCCAACCACTATAAAGGTGTTAGTGGGCTAAGGGCTTTTACAAATTACTATTACTGCTGTAAAAGAGTGGTCCCAGCCTCCACCAGACAACCCTTTGGGGATAACCCTGTTATACAAATGAACATGCTTTTGTGTGTTCAGCAAGGGCTGTCTTTTTACCTTTCCCCTCCACAGAATCACAGAACATTAGGGATTGGAAGGAATCTTGAAAGATCATCTAGTCCAATCCCCCTCTCTTTTACTCTTGGGACAGGGCTGATGAGGATTTGAAAGCAGTAACAGTTTTGGGCAGAAAATACAGAGTGTTTTCGCCAAAACACAAACATTTATAAATCAGAGACACCTGCAACTCTGCAGGAGACAGTACCTTATAGAACTTGGAAGGAGGTGATCCTTTTGCTCCATGAACTTTCACTGCCCCACCGTCAAAACCTACAGTGGTTAGAAAAGGAATCAGTATTTAAGCTTCTCCATTATTACCTTAAAGACATTCTGCTGTGACACTTATTAATCAAAGCATGGCATTAAAAAGCAAATCTATGAGAGATGTGCTGGCACAGAAGACAGAACCTTTCCCAAGCAGTCCTCCCTGCCTTAGAAATACACACAGCACACGGGTCACTGAATTTATGGGTCCTGTGAGCCACACAGCAGAACACTGGAGGTGTTTACTCCTGTACTTAAAGAAAAAGCTGAACACACAGAGCATCCTCAGCACTTCAGACCCAGCAGTTACAATCCACTGAGAGACACTTGCTGCACACACAGATCACACAGCTCACTCTAGCTGGCTGGAGCAGACTGCAGTCCTTCGCTTGGAAAAGGAACAAAGGAAGCCAGGGAGAGCTTATTAACTCAGAGCTCAGTAAGTGAAGGGATAACCTGCACCTTAACAACGGAAATAGCACAGCCTGAACATATGGTCCAGGGCAATGGCCATGTGCAGCAGCAGGTATATTAACACCAAAACAATACCAGAGCAAACTGCTACCCTGAGCATCAGGTTCAAGCTGGAGTTGGAGAAATTCAATAGACACAACTTGCTGAGAATGAGCAGCACAGCATTGGCATGTCAGGGGAGACAGGAGCATACCACAGCTCACCCAAACCTAGCCTGTGATGGCAAGTACTTAGCAAGAAGGTCAAAGCCTCACACAACCTCGGAAGAGATCCGACCAGAATACATCTGAAAAAGTGAAGGTGACCAGCAGAAATCTGACATCACGTAGCCCCACGACTCACTTAGGGTTCTTCTAACTCTCTCAATACAGAGCACTAGCCCGAAGGAGTAGGTGAAGGAAAAATACAAAGACAAAGCCCCACAATACAAAACCCACAGCATCCACTGACAACAAGAACCCAGAAGCACCTCTGGTTCAAACTCTGTAACTGATCCAGCAGCACGCTCCAAGCAGCAGAGTAAACAGCAAGAGGAGCCAGCGCGCCTGCTCTCGCTGCAGTACGTGTCAGAGGACTGCGGCCCCAAGTATTTCAGAAATCTGCCCGCTTCCATCTGTTAGATTTCTGAGGGCTAACTCAAAGTTCATGTGAAAGTTCATTTTAAGTTCAAACATGTCATATCGGGTCGTTTGCAAGCTAAAAGTTCATAGGAAGGTTAGGGCTTCTTCTTAAGGGAAAAAAAGCCCCGACCAGTGGCGAGGAGCCGCAAGGAGGCCTTATCAGACTGCCAGGAGGTTGTGCTGCGTGAGCACAAGGCTCCCCACACAGTCTGACAGAGCTTTTACTACTGAAGCAGAACACCTTTGATGCTGCAGCGCTTCAGGTTTTATCGCGGTGAGGTTTTAATTTGAGATTTCCATTGTTCTCAGTTTTACAAAGACCAGCTCTGTTGGAGAAGGGTATCACAGAATCACAGACACACACTGCAGACGCAGCAGCAGAAGCTAACTGCAGATGACTGGAGCTAAGCACTTTTCCCTAAGCCGTGACACCCAAATCTCTTACATCTGGAGCAGTTAGTTGTGTTTCCAGCTAAACCCAGGACACACACTGGACCCATCTACAGTCCACTGGCTGTTGGGAGCTCCAGGGACAGCAAACAGGCCCTTTCAGGCAGAGTTCTCTAGCGCAAGTCCTGTGCCTTGGCACAGCTCTGCCTCTGAAGACACCCACCTAAATGCCAAGAGGAACACCATCACCGAGCAGGGCTCTGAAAGGCACAGCCTTCCGCTGTCCCTAACGCGTCACGTGCCACAGGAGAGCACACACACAGAACATACTGATTTTGAGCAAAGAAACCGAGCTGCAGGTTTTCAATAACCACTGAGATCCCCACGGAGCCATCCCAATGCTGCTCACACAGAACACTCTGTTCAGTGACGTGGCAGGCACAAGGGAAGCGCTGAAAAGCAAAGGACTAATCATCAAAGATCGAAATTAGCCAGCAGCAAGATAAGTAAGAGGATGGTTAAAGTTTCTACAGGAGTTTCTAGTAAAGGCCCCTGAAGAGCATCCACGTAATAGGGTGTTACCCTGTACGAAGTTGATTTAACGGGGAATATGCAGAGAAAACAGGGAAACGAAAATAACTGCCTTAAGCTCACTCACACTGATCGCTTACAGTGTAAGAAGACTCACCTGGAATCTCAGTGATGGAAACTCCAGAGAAGTCACAAGTGACATCTGGTAGAAGATAGCGCTGAGGATTGCCCAATTCATACACCAGCTGCTCAGCTACAGTGCCAAAAGTGATCAGTCCCCCCGTATCTGGTGGTTTGGAAAGAACGAAGTCTCCTTCAGAGGAACATTCCACAATGGGAAAGCCGATGTTGTGCCTAGAACAGGACAAACGTTCAAAAAAGCCATAAATAAAAAGGGGAAGCAAAAGAAAGATGAGATCCACCAGACCAGCAATACATGGCAATAATTAACATGATGGAGCTATCGCATCCACACCTGCCAAGCTGCTCTGCACAAACAGCACATGGAAAAGCAGTGAGCAACTCTCAATGCAAATACTACAACGATGTGTTTTATTGCCTGGTGAAGGAGCACAGATACAACAACAGGTACCAACAGTCAGAGAACAGTGAGGAGAGTATGAGGAAGGACACCATAGACACAGTTAAAGAAGCAGCTGAAAGAAGGAGTGGATTATGGTTAAAGAGAGAAACACAGAAGAAAATCCACAAGGCTAATTCTACCCTACTTTGGCTAGAGCTGCACACACCGCAGGAAGGTGAAGACATGCAAGTACATGCTGCCCGCTGGATTGATACAAAGGCAGTCCAAGCAGGAGGAACAGAGTGGACTGGAAGCCTCCAAAGCAAAGGGAAGCTGGAACGAGAACAATCACAGCCATTAAGGACATTGTTAGACATTAATGACTTTTACATAGCAAAGTTGTAATCAGGAAACAGACAGAGGTAAGTTAAGATCTTCAGCCCAGAACAGTAATAAGAACTACAATGAAGAGAAAGAGCTCAGGCACAGCAAGAAGAAAAGCAGTAAACAGAACATTACACGCACATTGAAAATGCAACTATTCATCCTCCCTTCAGTCTCCCAAAAAAGCCATGGAGAGCCATCAGGTAACTTGCAGGCAGAGGCACTGCTGGTCACCCACAGCAGCAGGGCAGAAGTGTCAGCGCTTTGTAGATGAGATCTAACTACCTGCTTCCCCAGCTACAGGGCTTTTACAGACTTATGGAGCATCTGAGCAACAGTAAGGACTTAAGTAAATGCGAAGGCACGTGACAATTAACACAGAGCCTTAGTACCCTTCCAAAAGAGTCACCCGTCTCACTCCCCTCACAAGCAGTTGAAAAGTCGTACAAGGGAAGATTCCCAGAGACACATCAGACACACTCTGGATTCAGGAGATCCAGAGCCCTGCAGGAGCAAAACTTCTCACAAGGTCCTAACAATGAAAGGTAGCAAACAGCAGCATTCCTGTCAAAGCCAATGACGTCCACTTCCGACAGGCTCAGCATCAACCCAGCCCAGAAATGAATGACTTTGGGGCGCTAGTTAACAACGTGCTGAGCACACAACCAACTGGTTATTGGCAAAGATTAAATGGGGTTGGTTTGTGTAACACAAATCCACCAAGTCCTGAAGGAAGTGAGCAAAGACACCAGTGAACTCTCCAGTGACATCTGCAAGAGTTCATGGGAGTCTGAACAGATTCCTTATCACCAGGAAGCTTCCAACATAACCCAGCTATTTAGAAAGAAGATTAAGAGACAAGCTCTGCTACCAGAGATCAGCAACTTTAACACTGACAGGGCACAGAGCCTGGGGAGCTGAGGGCACCTCGGAAAGCCCACGGCAATTCAGTAACAGGGACATTTGATAAGTCCTTCTTCTTTTGTGCCTACAAGCTAGGCTAACTCATACCCGCTGGTCCTTCTCCACAGAACACTTACACCTTCTTTAGCAGCCGAAGACACAAGAACAGCAGGCACATACTCCCGCTCTATGGAGCATACACCCTGCTCTAAGATGTGAGGAGAAGAGAGAGACTGCCCTCTAGTGCTTAGGGAGCGATGCAGCGACAGGTTTTCCTCTGCAAGCTCCAGCCCGGAGCTGCAGGACGCTTTCAGAACTGGAGAAGCGCTCTGGGCTGCAGGCGCCCACTCCGGGCAGCCAGCAGCTCATGTGTGAAAGGCACCTGAAGGACAGACAAAGAGATGGGGCTTGGCTCCTTTTCCCCCGACATTCCACTGACTATTGGGCTGCTCTGGGTCTCACACTGTGCCAGGCCAGAGGATGCTCTGAGATCTAAACTACACCTTGTCCACAGCCTGCTAGAACTGCAGCTTTTCCCCAGTGAGAGAGACTCCTCAACAGACTACAGTCCACTACCTTCTGCCACTCTGCCAGAGCTCTGCAGACCTACTGGCAATACAACCAACCATTCTGCTCCTCAAAGCTTCCCTCCATCAGGTAGAGGAGACGCAGCCTTTCCCATGACACAGCACAGGACAACATTCCTCCCTCTCATCCTCAGGGAAACAGGAACACGCTGCAGCCAGACTCACCCCCTATGCAAAAGGCACTTCATGAGTACTCTGAAACTACTCTTAAAAACACGGTGGCCAAAAGCAGGCTCCGTTAGTCCGGCCTTGTGCCGGTTCTCAGCAGACAAGCAGCCCTACTTCAGCAAAAGCCTAACTCAGCAAGGCTGAGGACAACACATGGATGGCTTTTTGAAATGGCTGACAGCTCAGAGCTTCAGGTCAGAGAGGAGTACCATGGTGTACATCCATCCCTACCAAAGCAAGTGACAGAACACCCGAGACTGAGGAGAAAGCAACTCTGATGGAACTGAGGAATCATGAAGCAGCAACCCAAGACAGGCAGGTTGTGTTTTCCATTGCAATCACACATGAAAGCCAGTAAAGAGTGTTTCCAACAGCAGATGATAATCAAAGCCACACAAAAAAGAATCTAACAGAAAACAAGGCAACTGGCTAATTTATTTTTCCAAATCAGCTGCTTCTTCAGGCGACAAAGAAAGGCCAGCAAGGAAAATTGCAATAGGGAGAACAGACCCTGTACAAGAGCAACAGTAATGCTGAACAGTATGAAAGGCACACAATACCTCAACCAAAATAATGAAGTAGAAGCAGTTTCCAGAAGACAGGTACAGCGGGAAACTTCACCTGTGGTCCACAACATACACACACGCTGATGCCAGTTACCTACCAGTCCGGCACCGCATGCCAGTCCGTGAATATTCCACCCGTACACTGAGCACCACATTCAATGAGGTGACCTGCAAGGCTGGGAAAAGGGCAGTCACGTCACTGCAGGCTCTGGAACATCCACTTCTAAAACATAACAGTTTGTGGAAACAGAGCTACATCACAGCACACCCCCATTTTCCTTCTTCCACAGGCATCTAACACACTCATAAACTAGGCATGAACCACAGCTGGGGGCTCTGAAAGATAAACAGGTGAAAGGAGTAACTTTCACATGAAGAATTGAATTCATTTCCTGATAAACGGGCACCTCAACAATTACCTGACACCACCAAACAAATTTCACTGGTCACTTCAAGAAGTTTTGAGCAGAAGTCCTGTAACTTAGCACCGCACATCGTGAGCAAGCAAACATGCAAAGCTCTTTGTAAACCAAGAGAGGCAAGCCCTCACTTGCAGTGTGAAGGACAGGGCTTACTGTGATTGTGCATCATGAGTTCAGATCTTTGATGGTGAGAGCCCACAAACAGCAATGGAACTGCACTTCAACTCATTCAGGAGTATTACACACACCTTAAAAAACAGAACTAGAGCCTAAATAGAACATTCAAGTAAATGAATAACAACAACAAAAAAAATCATCAAGTGCTAAAAAAGTTCTGTTCTCTGACAGTATCAGGCAGTAAACATAAATCATTTATTCTTGGGTCATTTACCTTCCCGCAGCCAGTAAGTCAAAGTCATCCCTATTCCAGCCAAACTAGAAAACAAAAACAAACAACAAACAAGTCACACACAGCCAAGTCTCACACCGTACAGAACACTGCTCACAATGTGGTCACTGCTCTGAGTAACAGCACTGTGGGGATAGTGAACCTAACTACAGACACCAGTCTGTGACGAGTTTATACCTAAGCCCACTCTAAGTGGGTTTGAGCTGCTCTACAGTAACTGTGTAGAACAGCTCCGACTTCCTCTTCCCAAGGATGTGTCTTTGTTCAGCTCTATCAAAGTCATACCCTCTCCAAAACACCTGGAAGGACCATATTAGTGTTATTAGGGCTCTGCACAACCCCAAGGTTTACAAGTCCAGCCCCTGTCTTGTGTCATGTGAAGAAGCCCCTGTATTTGTGTCAGCTTTTGAAAGCACCCAGTTCCTGCAGCACTACCAGTCATGCTGGAAGGGTATTTTCCATTCAGCTAGGAGTTATTTTGCCCAGGATCAGTGCTGTGCAGTGTTTCTCATTTACAAACTCTTGCAGAAATAGCCTGAAAATCTTCCAGTGAATTAGCTGAGGCCTCTCTGGAGTCAAACACTGAGAACTACCCCAGAGACATGAAGAGCTGGCAATGCACAAGTCGTAACGGCAACTACAAATGGGAGGGTGAAAGAGTGCGTCAGGCAACACTGGACAGGCATGGAGCCAGAGGGCTGCAAGCAGCCACTGACAGACACACCCAGGTCTGGGTTACAACCAGGCACCAGCAGCAAGCTGCGGCATCGTGAGTGTCCTCACTCACAGCACTGTAACCTGCTCTCCCATCGCCATCTGCTGATGCTGAGACACCCCGCAGCACTGACTGCGAGCTCAGGGTGAAACACAGCAAGGCTGCCCTAACACCAGGGAGATGCTTGCCAGCATCCCAGGTTCCCTGCTGGAAGTTTAGGAATGGAAGTTAAAAGCTTTCCTTGCATTTAAGGCATGGGGGTAAAGAATGAAAAGGATTTAAACTGTTCGTTATGTTTAATTTGGCACCTTCACGTGGAAAAGGAGCAAAAATGATCTGGGAAGGTTGCCAGATACCAAATCACACAACATTCACTACCACAGGGAAATGAACCTGTACTTACAGAATGAATGAGTGGTCCTAACACGATCCCACTGTCAACACATCTACCCGTCACGACAATGTCAGCTCCAAGGTCAAGAGCCCTGCTGATCGGTCTTGCACTAGAGGTGACAACACACAGCAGTCAGTACTTTCACTGCTTGAAGCACCACACAAAAAAGTGAGTTCCCTGGCACTCACACAGGGTACAAAAAACTTGACCCCATCGGGTACCAAGAACAACAACTTTAACAACCACTGTGCATGCACACATGGACACAAGAGGAGTCTTTCCAAAAGCAAGCACCAGAACACCCCATCGCAGTCAGACACCTTTAAGACTGGAGCACACGCACACAGGCTCTGTCTTGAACGCAGTGCACAGAGGGGCACTTCCACCCATAGTTATAGGAATCAGTAGGTGGAATCTCCTCCTCTGGAGAAGTTTCAAACCTGCCTGGCCATGTACCTGTGTGACTGGATCTAGGGGATCCTGCTGTGACAGGAGGATTGGACTGGATGACCTTCCAAGGTCCCTTCCAACCCCTAATGTTCTGTGAGTCTGTGACTTCATGTTTGAGGGGTACTAGTTACCCACAAAGGAAGTCAGTCCAACACTCTTCACAGAGAAAGCCTGATGACTTTCCTTCCCAATTTTCAACTTCTCAGGACAGTTTTTGTGAGTGTTTTTAGAACTCACAGCAACTTTGAGTCCTGGTATCTGAGGAAACTCAGGGAATAGATTTTCCAGATAGCTCAGGTAAGAATCAGGCCAGTCACAGTTAATCAGCCTCGAAAATATTCACCCAGGTGTATCACAGAATCATAGAATCATCCTGGCTAGAAAGGACCACCAGGGTCATCACATCCAGCCCTCATCCCAGCAGCTCCCTAGCCCCCAGACTATGGCCTCAAGCGCTCTGGCTACTCTGTTTTATAAACACCTCCAGGGATGGAGACTCTACCACCTCCCTAGGCAGCCTGTTCCAGTGCCCAACCACTTTCTCAGGAAAGAGCTTCCTAAGATCTAATCTAAACCTCCTCTGATGCAAATTGAGGCCATTTTCCCTCATCCTGTCAATAATTTGGGAGAAGAGACCAGCATCAGCCTCACTACAACCTCCTTTGAGGTAGCTGAAGAGAGCAAGTAGTTCTCCTCCTCTCTAGACTAAATAACCCCAGTTCCCTCAGCTGCATTCCAGCCCTCTCTCAGCCTTGTTGCCCTTCTCTGGCTCGCTCCAGCCCCTCAATGTCCTTCTGATCCTGTGGCACCCAAAACTAGACACAGTACTCAAGGTGCAGTCTCATGAGTGCAGAGTACAGGGACACCACCACCTCCGTACACCTGCTGTTACACCATTCCTGATCCAGGCCAGGATGCCGTTGGTATCTAAGCCGGTGAAGCTTAGAGAGCAAGCCTGGAGCTGCATTCTAAACCCCTGCTATCTGCATGAAACATGGGCCTTGAAGAACAACCCTGGAGCAGTGTTTTCCTGCGTGGCAAGGCCAGGTAAAGAGGTCAGCTAGAAGACACACGAGTTCTCTTAGCAATGCAAACGCTAAATCTTAAGTATGGGGTGGGTTTTTCCCATCACACTACATGAGTCAAAGGACAGCAGCTAGACCATCTAAACAGCACTGCAGGATTTCTGAGTACACACAAACCACACGATACTGACAGAAACTCCTCAGGAAAGCCATGCGGCTCCTGCTGTCAAAAATGCACAAGAACTCAGCCCACAGAAATCCTAACAGCCTGGGTCAGGAGGAGCAGAAGAAACACTCTGGGGCTGACACCCCAATGCACATTTTTCAGATAGAGCTTACACACTTAACTCCAGAACCCACCTGCAAACATCATCAGAGGCAGGAAATTAAAAGTGCACTATCTGCAGAGCTTTGTAACCTGCACGCCCCGGTGTCGATCTGTTTTACAGGAACACACTATCCTATCGTTTGCTTCCCAAATCCCCTGCTGTTAGCAGAAGGTTAATTCTGCAGTGGCTAACTTCAGGAGGCTGGTAATAGCTGTCAGTGCAGCTGAGTGGCCCATAAAGAAACACCACTTTTACTGCAGAACTCAGGGCAAGAGTCTGCTGGTTTTAGTATTTGTTAGTGAAGGACAGAGAGGGCATGGATTTTTAAACTCTCTCATCCTCATACTAGCCTGCTTGTGTCCTCTCTGCTGTGATCTGCATTGTGTTTTAAACTGGTGAATCAGTCACGAACCACCAGAACTGGAATGAACACTCGCTCACAAGTCTCACACTGTTTGGTAACTTTTGTTCGCAGGTACTCATGGGCTGCTATCGTGGTTTGAAAATTAGTAGAATTTTCAGACTTATAGGTGTGTGCTTTTATGAAGGAAAGAAAACATCCTG
>JAOXOE010000405.1:139408-174901 GCA_028565055.1 Phoeniculus purpureus | reverse complement strand
CATCGAGTCCAACCCCCCTGCCGGAGCAGGACAAAACTATCTAACACAGATCACAGAGGAACGCATCCAGGCGGGCCATTTTGGATTAAATATGTTGTGCAGTGCCAGAGTTGGGCTTAAAAATCCCTGTAGAATGTCCCCCTAAAGCAAAATACGATCAGATCTTGCAAACTGCCAACCTTGGAGAGTTTTGTCATTGAAGGCTGATGACCACACAGTCACAGACACACTGTACCAACCTTTCTTGGGCTACTACTTGCTTTGGAGAGGCCAGTGGATGTCAGGGCAGTGGACACAGTCATCCAGAAAGGACAAACCAATGATTTCCCCTTCCAAACACCAGCACTGTGGTTGTGCCACCTCAGTGCCCTGGCAAGGGGCAGGGGTCTGCCAGCGGGTAAGCACTGCTGGGTCCTGTTAGGTCCTGCAGACTTCTGAGCTGAACATCTGCTTACGAGAAGCTAAGCTTTGGACTGTTTTTTTTCCTGGAATACATGGTGCTGCCCGTTAGTGCTGTGCAAACTTACCTGGAGCAAACAACATCAAACCCTTGTGCAAGAGGCCATCAGTCACCACCAGAGTAGGGGGAGCATTGGGCTTGTTTTTTCTGCAAATAGAAGGGAGCAAATGATTAATCTCAGCTTTGCACTAAGGTTTAAATCTCACCAAAAAGCTGGGGCAGAGCATCCTTCCAGTCAGAGTTCTGCCCACTGGTCTCCTGAAGATGACACCAGCAAGGATCCTCTGGGTGTTGCTGTGCCTCAGCCTAGCCTGGGTATGAGTCGAGTCTTTTTCTATCCTTCTGCTTTAAAGTGTTTCTCTAGTGTTTGTTCATTAGATGGACATGTCCTGGCTGGCACCGGGCTCCTACAGTCCAGCGCACGCACAGGCAGCATCAGCTGACCCAGACAGCCTCACTGCTGGGCTTGTATCAGTGGGTCTTGACTATCCAGCTCTATGGTTTGGCTTAATTCACTTTGGCTGAGTCTTCCTGGCTTCAGATCTCTCTGAACTCACAGACTTGTAGATGATGCTCTCAGTCTTAACCCTGACTGGATCCTAGTGGCTCTGGCCGGCCAGGAATTTCCATGTTTATTGGGGTCAATTCTACTCCCAGACCTTCTGGATAAGAAAAGAGAAATGTTATTTTCTACCTTGCTGATGTGAACTTGCTGCTTTCTTGTTGATACCTGTGTATTGGGCCCCTTGTGCTTCTCGTCCTGCCTGTTCTCTGAAGGATTAGATTGAACTGCAGACATTGCCTCTTGTGTGGAAGTCATAGAACATCACATCACAGCAGACGGGACAGACCAGGACCTGCTGTATCTGACCTCTCAGTGCTGGAAGGGCACAGACCACCTAAGAGTAGAGGGTTTGTCTGTCACTTTTAAAGGTCAGACACTCAGGATCACAGTTTTAGTTGCAGTAGTCCTTTAGGATGGAGTGCAACCATTAACCTAACCGCACCAAACCCACTGCTGAACCCTGTGCTTAAGCTCCACCTTTTGAACATGACCAGGGATGGTGATGGGATGGATCAAGCTGTCATGAATCTGCTGACCTCAGTAATGACACTGCAGTTCATCAGGGCTGAGCTGGCCTCAGAAGCTACAATTAGGAAAACTTCCTCTGCCTCAGATTTCATCAACAATTACAGTTAATCATATTAATAATATTTTAAAGCATTGATTATGCTGCTTGAACAGAACACAAGGTGTGCAGAGCAGTCCAGTCAGACTTCACTGCGTGTCAATCCCTAAACCAGCACTTTCTTTTATGGAAGAGAATTATGTCCCAGTGTTTACAAAGGAATCCTATAGCCCTTTGGCTTAGGATCAGCTTGTTGGGCTTGAAGAAAATGCCAGCGTTTTTATTTCTCCACTTTCCAGCAGCACAGCAGGGCCCATCCGTCACTTGCATGATGGTTTTGATGCTGCTGTTACCTTTCTGGCTCTTTGTGCCAGGCAAAACAGTGCTACAGGCTCACTGCTGATTGTGGTCAGAAACATCCTTGTTTATCTTTAAGCCGGTTTCCCTGAGCTGAAGGTGGTGGGATGGAAATAAAGCTATAGAGCTATCCCAGCACACCGAAGCAGCACAGTTCTTTAGGCAGCTGTTACCTAATCCTTGGTTTGCTTTCCCCCCTTTTCTCATGGCAGGCACAAGATGGAAAGACTACCTTTGAGACAGAGGGTGCGGGCGTGCGCGGCCCCAGGATCGTGGAGCACATGTCCCAGTCCACCTGCCAGTATGAGAAGAACTGGCCCATGTGTGCAGATGAAGACTGGGTGAGCAGTGAGCTGTGGGGGTGAACGTGGGGCGTCAGTAGGGCACTGTGCTGGACACTTCGCAGTCAGAACGCGGTTGGGCATCAGTTCTGAGCAGGGACAGGAGGTTCTTCATGTCAGGCTGGCCTGGTGGCGTCTCCTGCAGAAAAGAAAGAACCCAGAAAGAAGAGAAAGAAAGAATTTGAGGAGAGATTTGCAGGAGTGTAGAAACAGAAGTGAAAGTGAGTCTGGAAAAGAAAGGTTCAGTAAAACAAAGCTATTCCTGTCCAAGAAACAAGAAGGATTTCCTTTCAGAATGTTTAAATTCCACTTCTGGGGTTGGTAAGAGAAAAGACACCAGAAAAAGTGCTGTGTGACTGAGAGAGGGAATAGCTGGAAACAACAAACCCTTCACCAGTTTCACCAGTTATGGTACACACAGAGAAAAGTGGGCACCAGACTTCCCCTTAGAACAGCCCTTTGGGAAATAGGAAAGTCTTGTTTGATGGGACAGAGGAGAGGGGAAGCAGAGAGGTCCCTTGTTTCTCACTCTCTCCTTGTGGCAGGTTTCTGAGGGTGCAATTCACTGATTCCCTCCTGCCAGTGCCGGAAGCCTGGGGGGTAGAGGATCAGCCCCCAGCTGACTTGCTCTAAGTCACACAAGTCCTTGGAAAAGCCCCTGAATGAATAGGACAGAGCATCTGGAGAGACTCTGCAGAATGAGTAGGACAGGACATCTGGAGATGCTCTGCAGGATCTTGCCTGTATGTTTGTTTGTTTCCAAGTGTTCTCAGCATTGGCAGAAGATCTGCAAACATGATGTTAAACCAAGTTTTGCTCAAAAAAGTTTCACTCGAGTGTTTGCCTCTTCCAATTGCAGGGCACAAAATGTCCCTCAGGCTGCAGGATGCAGGGGCTGATCGACGAAACGGACCAGGATTACAACCACAGGATAGACAGAATCAAGAAGCTGTTGGCTGAAAATCAGAACAACTATAAGAAATCCAACCAGATAGTCATTGAAACTGTGAACACGCTCAAGCCAAACCTGGACAGTGCCCAGCGTGAGTGTCTCATGCCAGCTCTGGTTCCCATTGCTGAATTGGGATGGCTTGTGCTGAATTGCTGTGGTGCTTTTCAATGTGCAGTGGAAATACCAGCTGCTCGGGACCTTCCCATCCAAAGCCAGAATCGAGGGAGTGACACAAACCCTTAACCACTACCTAGTAAAGAGCTGATGTAGGGTGAACCTGCTCAGTGCTGTGAGCAGTGTGTTCTGAGCTCTGCTTGTTAAAATGTGCTGGAGGAAGACAGAGCACCCCGTGCACAGAGCTGATGGGGGGGTGTTTGTGTTTCAGAAACCGAGGAGAACTATGGCCTCATGTCGGGAGAACTGCGGCGGAGGATCGTGACCCTAAAGCAGAGAGTTGTCACTCAAGTGAACAGGATTAAAGCTCTGCAGAGCAGCATCCAAGAGCAGGTGGTGGAGATGAAGCGTTTGGAGGTAGGTAGCTGTCACGTCATTCCCACTCTTCGCAGGGCTCAGCTACAGAGAGAGGGTCTGTCTGTTGTCTTACAGGGTGAGCAGTGCTCCCTCTAGACGAAAGCACGATGCTGCTCTTACAGGGCCTGACTTGCTGAGGCAAATCAGTTGCTTTCTGTGCAGCCTGGATTTCTCTCCCAGCTGTGAGGCAGCCAGCAGGAGCTCAGGAGGAGGCCTGGTGCCACTGGGTTTTTCTGCTCCCAGACAAGCAGCGAGGATGTCACATCTGCTGATGGCTGCTGGGCAGCTGGAATCAGGGGACGTGCTCTACCCTCCCTCGAGGCTGTCACTGCTGCCCACAGCCAGTGCTGGCATCAGAGTCATGGGCTGCAGCCAGTTTTCCTGACAGGAAAAGGAAAGTCCTGGCACACCAGCACTTTTGCTCAAAGCCCATCTTGATCCCTGGGTTAGAGACCCAGCTTTTGGATCATTTGGGAAAGCCCCAAGGATTGTGACCAGCTCTACTGCCCTCCTTCCAAACCCAGGGTGTCTCCCCTCTACATCCCGAGAGTGAAGGGAGCTGAGGTTCTGGGCACGTTCTTTTCCATGGAGACCACATGCACTCCTGCTGCACAGGCACCATTCACAGTGTGAATGAACCCAGGGATGATGTTGGGACTGAGCTTTGGAAAAGCTCGACTGTAGGTGGGAGATGCCAGGGCAGCCCCCACCGTTCCCCAGTCTGGCTGGAGGCTGCACCTCCTGAGAAGAGCAGGAAAGCCCCTGACCCAGGGTCCTTCTCTGTCTATTTCTGCAGGTGGACATTGACATTAAGATTCGGGCTTGCAAGGGAACCTGTGCTAGAGGTTTTGATTACCAGGTGGACAAAGAAAGCTACGACAACATCCAGAAGCAGCTTACTCAGGCCAACTCTGTCAGTCTGCACCCAGAGCTTCAGACCACCACCCTGAGCACCCTGAAAATGCGGCCGCTGAAAGACTCCAACGTTCCTCAGCACTTTAAGCACAAGCCCCTGCCAGAGATGCAAGCTCTGAACATAATCAATAGCATCAAGCAGATGCAGGCAGTGTTAGAGAGGCCAGGAACAGACACAACCCCGCCTCGAGGAGACACGGCAGAGTCGAGGGGCAGTGCACCCTTGTACACCAGCAAAGTGGTTGCTCCATCTCATGGGAGAGAAACCACTATTCTGGGGGATAAAACCTCCTCCACTGTCCGTAGGTGCACCAAGACCACTACCAGAAAAATTGTCACTGGCCCCGACGGCCCTAGAGAAGAAGTAGTTGAAAAAATGGTTTCTTCTGACGGCTCAGACTGCTCCTCCCTCCAGGGAGCAGGACACTCTGATGGGGAAGGGGCCGTGTTCCATGCCGGTGGCACGGGCGAGTTCCACAAGCTAGAGACTCTGTTCCCTGAGCTGGGGTCGTTTTTCGACCCCGACACCCCATCCACCGTCACTAAGTTTGCTGGGTCGAGCAGCAGCCACGCAGGGAAAGGCAAGTTTACGGACTTAGGGGACTCTGAAGAAGATGACTTTGGAGGACTTCGGCCGGCTGGACTGCCCTCCGGCAGCGCAAGTCACTCCAAGGCTGTAGTGACCAGCTCCTCATCTAGTTTCAGTAAGGGAGGCTCCACTTTTGAAACCAAGTCTCTAAAGACCCATGAAATAACCAAGCAGCTAGGTGGGGTCCAACACGAACAGAGTGCAGAGGACACCCCAGAGTTTCAGGCACGCAGCTTCAGACGGCCAGTAGTGAAGCCAGCACTGGGACAGGTAGCCAGGCACCGCAGAAGTAGTTTCTGAGGTGCTGGAGCCCAAGTCCAGCCGTAGCCAAACGGCCACACTGGGTTGGTTACTGCAGCACAGCAGTGTGACGGTAAAACGGCAGCGCTGTGTCTGCTGGTTGCTTCCTCAGAAACGCAAATTAATTGCCGGCTCTTAGGTAGATGATACAAAAGTTTAAGGTGTAAAGTATTGATTTCTGAATTGCTTTAACATTGCCTGTCACTGCCCCTCGCATAGTCTGGGATGTCTTTAACAGTTTCCCTCAGAACTATTGGATCCCCTGAACCTTGTATGAAACTTTGCCAATAACTCCTGTCAAACCAGCTCAACTTTTCTTTTTAGACTGTGCTGCTATCCGCCAGAAACACACTTCTGGTGCCCAAAGTGGCCTTTTCAGAGTCAAGCCAGCGGGATCCAGTAAGGTTTTGTCAGTTTATTGCGACCAAGAGACCACTTTGGGAGGATGGCTACTGATCCAACAGAGAATGGATGGATCAGTGAACTTTAACCGCACCTGGCAGGACTACAAGAGTGGCTTCGGCGCTGTGGACGGCAGAGGGCGAGGAGAGCTCTGGCTGGGCAATGAGAACATCCACCTGCTGACTCAGAACGACACTCTCCTCCGCGTGGAGCTAGAGGACTGGGAAGGAAATGCTGCCTACGCAGAGTACATCGTGCGGGTAGGGTCTGAAGCAGATGGCTATGCCCTGGCCGTGTCCTCCTACGAGGGCACTGCAGGGGATGCGCTGGTGGCCGGCTGGCTGGAGGAGGGCTCCGAATACACTTCACACGCCCAGATGCGCTTCAGCACCTTCGACCGCGACCAGGACCTCTGGGAGGAGAGCTGTGCTGAGGTGTACGGGGGTGGGTGGTGGTACAACAGCTGCCAGGCAGCCAACCTCAACGGCATCTACTACCCAGGGGGCCACTATGACCCCAGGTACAATGTTCCTTATGAGATCGAAAACGGTGTCGTCTGGCTGCCCTTCAGAGCCTCTGACTATTCCCTCAAAGCTGTTAGAATGAAAATCAGGCCCCTAGAAGTCCTGTAGAAGGACAGGCTTTCATATGCAAGCTGAAAAGACGGCTTCTGTAGACACATGTTCATGATGCTCCTTTACCCTGTGAATGGGAAAGCAACCAGACACTTGTGGCTTGAGAAATAAACACTGACTGAGCTCCAAACACAGAGTGCTCGGGTTTTATTTACAACTGAGAAACCTCGACAAGGAGGGGTTGGTTTTAAAATCCTCTTTACACCGACCTTGTCTGTGTCTGTGTCCTTGGCAGTTCAGACCTTGACTGGGGATAAAGATGACTTTAATGATTTCCTTTGTTTAAGAGCCCTAATAAAGTGAAATAAATCACAAGTGCAGTCACCACAAGCTCCTGCCTCCACTGCATGAACTATGAGGGTCTGACCAGGTCTAATCGTCGTGCTTCTGGGACGTGTCCTCTCATTCCTACTTCAAGGGGAGTACAACAGCGGTGGGAGTCAGTTCCCAGCAGAGCTGGGAGTGGTTTGGGTTCTCATCCTGCCACACACCTGACATGGGATCCCCTTGGCTAACGCTGCACACATCTTAGGGCTGAATTTTAAGGATCTCCCAAGCTTTGATTTTACAAACACAGAGAACCTATGAATCCTAAGTAGTTTCCTTGCTCATTGTAGCTTCCAAACGAGGTGGTTAATGAAAACTCACCCAAACATGATGCCCAAACTGGCCTGTTATTTTTCTAACTCATGAAAGGTCATGGCTGCAGCCAGAACAAGTGAGATGAGAAGCAGCTGTAAGGCTCTAGGATATATTTCCTTGGTGTAGGATTATTTTCAGCACAAAGATTTTTCCACAGACCAGGGGTTTACATCAGCCACTTGCTGGCCGTGTGCTGAGGATATTAAACAAACAGCTGCCTGCATGAAAGCAGCGGCAGTGGTTGCGCCATGAGGGTCACCTTCACAGCACGTGACAGACCCTTACACAAGTATTTGCTCTGTTTAATATTTCTGAGCTTCTGTTGAGAAATAGCTGTGACCAAATGTCCTTGTCTGCAGCATCACTGTCCAGCACCCAGATCACAGCATCACCCAACTTGGAAATGACCATCAGGATCATCTAGTCCAACCATTAACCCAATCCTGATACATCCTGGACCAAACCCTATCCCTCAGCACTGTGTCTATGGGACTCTTACATCCCTTCAGGGAAGGGGGCTCCAGCACAGCCCATTCTCATAGTGGTTTCGCACCACTGAACAACGTCCTCAAACATTGCCAGAACTGCTCACTCTGAGCCTTCCCTCAGTGCTTTTGAAGCACAGTCCCAGCCATATCCCAGCATTTCTGGTCAGTTTGCTGATGAGCAAAGACAACATCACAGCCGTGTGGGGAGGTGTCTGTGCCTTGGGAAAAGGGGGTTCTGCTTTACACCTGGTGTGATGTTCCTAGCATCAGCACAGTGCTGCTCTTGGGGATGCTGAACACCCGTGCTCGTGCAGTGAGATGCTGTCATGATGTCTCTTCCCAGGCTCCACAGATTAAACTAACTAAGGTTTCAGATGGGATCCACCTCCCACTGCTGGTGGGGGTCACTTCTTTTGTGGATGAAGTCAGACCCCTCTGAGAGATGTCTGATCCTGCCTACCACTGTTGCGAAGTCTGGTCTTTGGGACAACCTCTGCTCCTGGCTACAGAGAGAGCCTGGACCACTAGCTTCAATGAAACGCCCAAAGTCTACCTCCCATGTTGGAGTAGCTGATTGTTCCAGTCTCACCACAGTGATTGTGTGACAGACACACCCAGCCAGCTCTTCCAGTGCTGTATCTCCTGCTGAGACAAAAGCAGGTAGGGTGGTGGAATGAAGATGAAGAGGCAGAGATGAGAGCCAGCTCCCAGGAAAGCGCGTATTTGATCCAGCATACCCAAGGGCCAGGTGACCCACCCATTTGTTAGGTGCTATCCACTTTGTTCCTTCTCAACCCCTTAACCAAATACTGACCTTTCTAAAATAAAATCCAATGACTGCCCTGTGTCTGATGGAACATGTGCTGTTTTGCCCCAGACGATGCGCAAAGACTTGGGAGTCATGTGAAGGAAGGTTTAAACTTTATTTAAATTCTAGAAAACATTTTAGAACAATCCTCTTCCATCTCAAATGTTGTACATGAGTCCTTTGTGAAACAGTGAAACAAGCTGGGGGTTGGGGGGTTTCTTATCAGCATTATTCTAGATTAGTTACTGCTGCTTTGTGGCCGAATGACAAATGGAGCAAAATGCACTGGTGAGTTATTTTTGTCAGGCAGGTTTTGTTTTACAGCTGACACAGCTCTTCACTGTAGGTCCCAACAGGCCTGTACACACACACATGACTCTCACACATAAAGCCAAGGCTCAATGCTGCGGCTGAAAAGACAACCACGTACAAACACTGACGGCAAATCCAACTCTGCACATTTCAACGGCTAATGTGGAAAGTACGGCCGGATTTTCATGCTCATCTGCTTCATTGAGTACCACGACCCTTTCCAGTTCATCCACACAATGCCATCATCTGTGCCATGCTTTGACATGTCCCAGCTGTAGGTCCCTCCCCAGTAGTATCTGCCGTTGGGGTTGGCCGAGTGGCACCGGTTGTACCACCACCCACCACTGTCTTCTCTGGAGCACTGCTTCCTTGGATCTGTGGTTACCCTGATGAGGGGAAAAAATGTGTTGAGTGAAACAGGTGACCTGTGAGCAAATAGAGAACAGAGAACACACACCTGCCCCCGGATTGGGATTCTCAAACCACAGCAAATGCCTACAATCCTCTCTGAAATTGCTGGACAGTATTGTCCATCACAAGACTTTGCTGCACAGTGCCCTGGGCAGGTGAAGCAATTAAGTACAGCCAGTCAAGTTGGAGCTGCACCTCTTTGGGAAGGCCATCGTAATGACTGAAAGCAACAATCCCTTGCAGTTGATGATGATGAGACCGATAATTCCGGTATTGATGCGACTGAAGGACACACACAATGAGGAATGCACATCTTCCCACTCTGAACCGCTACTCGCAAACTGGTACCCAGGTAAAGACATGGCACATAGTGCAGAGACTCTGCTGGTTCTAATTCATTTCCAATGCCTAGCGCAAGCAACGTACCAGCCATCGTTGTCCCTGTCATAGGTACTGAAGAACATGCCATTGTGGATCGTCATGGTCCTGTTCTCTCCATGCAGCTGTGAGGCTCCATCCATCAGTGCATTGCCAGCATTGCCTTTGTAGTTACTAACTGAGAGCTGATACTTGTTCCCTTCACTCTGTATGGTGAAACCTCCATAGTGAGCAGCAACCTTATCTCCGTTCCAGTCCTCCATCTCAATCAGCACTTCTGTGGGCCCTATCTTGGTCAGCTGGCTGATGCGGTCATTGCCGAGCCAATATTCACCTGGGAAGCAACAAGCAAGACCTCTGTGAAATGGGCTTTGTGACAGACTCCAGGCAACCATATGATGTGCCTGTAGGTCTGCTGGAGTGAGTCACTTCATTGAAACCAGACAAAGGGCTTAAAGAAAGATGAGAAAACAGTTTCAGTAGGGAGACCTCTTTTTGTTTCATCCTTCTTCTTATACCTGGAGTATCACAGAAGTTCTTCCCTCCGCTCTTTGCGATGTTCCCAAATCCTTTCTTATAATGATCCCACGCTCTTCCGAAGTTAACGCTGCCGTCCTGGCGGTTCTGAATCAAGGTCCAGCCTGCAGGAGGGACACTATTTACACTAAACTGCCACTAGGAAAGGAGCATGAAATACTAAGATACAGCCCTTCTCTCTTCATCTCAAGCCAAGCAGAGCACATGGCCTCCTTGCAGCAGGTCTGGTTCCAGTGCTCATGAGCTCAGCTTTGACAGCTGTTCACACTTGAGCAACATTTTGCTTCATAAGTAAAAGGGAAAGAAGTTGAACTGGAAGCACTGCCCCCATGTTTCTTTTAGTGCATGTTGGCAGAGTAAGAACTGAGCCTGAACCATCCCTGCCTGCTCACTTGTACCTGTCCCATCCAGTGATCCTGCTGTGGCGGGGGATTGGACTGGATGATCTTTCGAGGTCACTTCCAATCCCTAATGATTCTATGATTCTATGATAAAGTTTTATTTACCAACCCCACTCCAGCAATTCCTTTCCAGTTCTGTCACAGAAGTTTCCTGCCGTGCATGTGGAGATGGCCAACAAGACTTGTCTGAAGGAGTCAATCAGACTTAGCTGTCATGGACTCACACAACTTGGAGCTGTAAGTCCCCATCAGGTTGTATAGAAGACCAACCACCACCATGGTTTCTATTTTCAGCCCCCACAGTAACTGATATTCTAACAACGGTCACTTGGCTCTCACCTCCGTTGCCAGTCTCCATGTCACAGTACACTCGGTACGGCGTGCCAAAAGCATCTGGCTGGATGAGGTACATTTCAGACACCTCACCACCCTTTCTGATGATGTCCTCACACTCTGCAAGGACAAAGCAGACTGTTACTGAGCCAGCTGTGGCCTTCGACAACCTGCTTATCCTCTGGTTTGCTGATGACCATGGCACAACTCTACATCTAGGTAGGTAATTCTACTTCTACCTCAATTTCTGAGATACAGTGATCAAGGAAGAGAGAGCAGTGCCCCTGCATGGCTCCACTGCTCCAGACAGGAATTTCTACAAGGTCCAGCAGACCTGCTCGTGTGCTGCCCAGTGGCTTTTTGCACTAGACAAGCTGATGAGGGAAGAGCCTTCTGTGATTGACAACAAAACCGAGGGTCTAACAGTGACAGCCATCAAGGTACTTCCTCCACCTCGCAAACACCCTGCAGCAATATTTCTCTACAATGCTGCTGGCCTCTGACAATGACTGGCACTGGGTCAGAAGATCCATGCTCTAACTAGCACAGGCAGCCATACAGGACTGTCTCAATTTAGGATCTATCCTAAATCCTAATCAACAACAGAGGTTCCAAAGGCACCTCCAAAGCAGTTGAGTGGCACACAGTGATGTGAACGGGAGCAGAGATGTCACTCCAGCTGGGCAAGTACCTTTGCCTGAAACCACGGGAATGTTGCAGGAGACGACACATGGGGAGCGGCAGTAGTCCACCTGGGTCGTGATGGCGTTCTCCAGCTTCTGTATCTTCTTGTGTAAAGAATCCACCACTGCACGAAGGACCCTGAGGCTGGATGGGATGTTATTGTCCAGATTATCCTTGATGTAATTGTAGTGCAGCTCCACTTCGGTGTTGTACTGAGACAGGATGTTGTCGTTGTCTAGAAACAAGCATGAAGAGCAGTTTAGTTTTCAAGATGTCTCCTGTTTACATAGCATGGAAGAGCAATCTGTAAGCACAACGTGAGAAGCCACTTCTCTCCTTAGTGTAGAGGAAGAACAAGCATTTTCCACAATGTGCCAAAAGCCCTGGGGAGGTTCTCAAGACAGAGGTACCTGTGGATGGTTATGTCTGTTCTAGCCAGTAATTCACCAGTGGAGCTAATTTCTGCCGAAGCACTGTGACAGCTGCTCTCCAGGGAGCCCTGGTGCCAAGCAGGGGCTGGATGGACATAGGAGAGCAGGTAACCCTCACATTTAGGGGCCTTGTATGAATCTGGCTTTAGGATCTTTGGATCTTGGTGTCTTAGAATCTCCAAGGATTCTCAGCACTTAAGAGGGCACAACCATGGACTCTTTGCCAGATAAACCACTGCAACAACAGCAATGCAAACAGGAGCGTGAAACCTTTTCCAGAAGTAACGCGCAGAAATCACCCACCTTTCCTCTGCTTCTGCGTTCTTGCCAGTTTATCATCCAGAACAGTCACGTACTCGTAGAACGTTGTCGAGGTTTCAGACAGCTTGTTGACCTTGTCCTTTAGATCCCGAACAACGGGTTTCACGTTCTTTTCCTGCTTTAGCAGTGCAGTCTGCAGCTCACATCCAGTCGGACACAGCACTCCCTTAAAGAAACCCACAGAAAAGGCTGTGAATAGAAGTCGAGGCGCAGAGTTCCACATCCCACCAGTGCACAAACATTTGCTTGCACATGCTGAACGGTCAGAGTGGTGAGACCGGGTACTTAAGTGCCAGCACAGGGACTCCAGCCATCCGACCTCAACAAAGAAGCAGAAGTGTGCAGGTTGGAAAGGAGCCCTGGGTACCCAGGAGGACTCTTGTTGAAGCTCTGGGGGAAAGCCCTCTCTCCCCACTCTGCGGCATCACTCTTATCAATGCAGTTCTACCACCTCAAGCAGCGTTGGGCAGTTTTAGAGGAATGGTTATCCCTTCCTTGGTGAAGGAAACTCTGCTGGATGCTCTAGAGCAAAGCGAGCCTGTTAACGGGCAGACACCTACCAGTTCCTCTACCACGTGCTTGCAACCACCAGCGTCCGGGTAGACGGTCTGTTCCTTCTGGTCCGTTGGCTTCCCGCCCCGCTTTGGGGGCCGGGGCTGGTATCCCCCTCCGCTGATGGGGGGTGCTACAGGCCGGAGCGTGGGGGCTGATTCCCGCCTTTTGTCCAGAGGTCGGTGGCCTCGAGGCCTCTGAGGGGCCTCCTCCTGCAAAGCCACGAAAGCTCAGTGAGTCTGGGACTGCTGATAGAACACTCAATGTGCAGGGGGGAAGCAGGTGTTCAGCACCCTGTAGAGTTGTAAGCAGCAGGGAAAATCGTGGGATGGGATACGAAGAGCAAGGGCAGGCCCAGCGCACTGCTGTGGAGTGAGAGGCCTTGCGGTGCCTTCCCTTGCCAGGCTGCCCCCACGCAGGCACAGGCCAGCTCAAAAGCCTTCACGCCACAGCAAACCACTATTTCTAGTGGAACAAAGGGTTAGTGCAGTGCAGAGACACTGAGCACCGTCAAACACGAAGAAGATCTCAAACAAAGTACAGAGAGATTCCCGGGGCTAAGCACTCAGCTTCCTGCTGTCAGGGGCCGTGAGCGGCAGCCAAACACAGCGTCAAGCCCCAGGCATCACGCAACTGTCGGGCGACGGAGGGAGGAAAAGCAGTCAACAATCACTCTCAGGGTGATTTGTAGAACTCCTTCTCATGTTTCCTGTCTCTCCCACAGATGGGACAAGCTAGGAGGCTGAGCAAGGAAAACAGGTCTGGTTCACAAGGGCTTTCTGAAAAGAAATCATTGGAACGGATGGTTGTTTGAACTACTGAAGCAAAATCCTCGGCCACCTCCAATCTCGCTCAGGCTTAGCTACAAGTAAAGACCAGCTGTAAGGACCAGAGGGTTTGGGTAGTTGGAAAAGCCGGCAGCACACAGATCTCAGAACTGCTGGGAATGATTTCACACAGCAATGCTGTCAGAGGCCAATGTGCAGCCACAAGTGCTTGGGCTGTGCAGCAAAGAAGAACCCCATTCCTGATTACCCCACCCTACTTCATCTTTGCAGGACACAAACAACGTACTGAGATTGTAAATTAAATTAAACCACCCTGCTTCACCCAACCAAAGGGGAGGTTCAGCTGTTAATTCAGGCTGACCCTCACTGCTGCGTTTGAAGCTCACAACAGCCACCTCTCTACTCCCGGTTCAAAGCTGCAGGACCCAACAGGTATTTTTTTTCCAATGTCTACTGAATCCATGAAAACCTGTTCACAGCATTTGAGGCAGAACACGATTAATCCCATGTTTCTACTCCTTTGCACCTGATGTTAAACGTCTGGAACATCATAGGTCAGCACTGCTGAATTAATACCTTTCAATAAGCAGCTAGATAACTAACTTAAATAAATACATTTAACTGATTAACTAATTTACCATCAGACATTTTTATTCCTTACAGGAAAAAGCCAAGAAACAGGAAGAAAATAGATCCAAACTCAGGAAATAGCTACCGTGCAGTTAACTATGTTCAAAGAAATAACACACGACCTCGGGAGGAGAAGAACATGCACGGGGCCGCTCCTCCCACACCACCTAACTCAGCGACCTCATGCAGGCTGAGTCATGCATGTAATTAGACTAATCGCCATCATCATTACAGCTATCATTATTAATTATGATCAGTATTACAACCTCGTCATCATAGTCAGTGGAGATGTGGGACTGAACGGAAGAAACACAGAGCAGGAGCAGCAGGATCAGTTTCATGGTGCTGGCTTTCTGGAGCAGCTCAGTGACCTCCTTCCCCCAGCAGCTGTGGCAGGAGAGGACCTCTCTGTTCCTATATATACGGGCTTGCTGCCCTCTTCTCCAGCTTGGCAGTGCCAGGACCAACCCCTCGAAGCAATCCCTTTATCTCTGTTAATATTCAACCTGTCCCTGTGTGCCTGGATGCGTTTGCTGTTGAGCAATTCCTGTGGACAGCTCTTATCTCTGTGTCCCGGAGACCTCCATTGGCGCTGGCATCAAACAGATGTTTGAACGCTTCCAAGCATCTCCTGCTCCGATTACACAAGGGTAGACTCTTCTCAACAATTGCACGTATCCTTAAAGAGCTGAGAATGGAACAGCCAAGGAAAAGGAACACAGTCAGATGTCACTCTGGGACATGTCGATCCTTTCCTCTCTGCCTGTGAAAGTGAACTTTTCAGCAACAGATTAGATTTGCATCAGACTCCAGTCACACAGACTGCCACGTCCATCTGAAGAGCTCCAATGTGACCTGCACAGATGTCTTTAAGTACCAGAGCAAACAAGAGGGTATTGTGCTCATTATGTTGATAGACAGCGTTGAATGAAAACACTGCTTGGATCTAACTGAAGAGCTGGTTGGCACTGCAAGCCCAGAGCAGTGTTCCTCCGCTATTCTAGCAGTAAGACCAACACTGAGGGAATGATGGACAGTGACCGCACTCTGTGTCACGTCTCAACTGGCTGGTTACCTTTTCCAACTACAAAATGTCTCTGTCAAAGGAGATCTCAATGTTTTTAACAAACTTCTAAAAGGCAGCAGCACTGTTCTATTTGCATTCACAGTGAGAACCCTTCTGGTTGGTATGAGTTCTTCTGGTGCTCTCATACCAACAGAGTTTGGCCATTTCAAGGCCTTTACACCCCGCGATTTTCTCATGTGTTATAAACCACCTTGATGCACTCAACTACACACAGGGTGCTGTGTAAGGCTAAGGGTCAGCACGCTGCTCTGGACTCAGTCATACACACAGCTGAGGACATGGAGAGGTGCAAACTTGCACTGAGGTTCCATTTCAAAGACCAACTTGTTGGAGCAGGAGATTTTCTCATAAGCAAAGATGAAACCAGCCAAAATGTCTTGGTTTAGGTCCCTTTCCTGTATTCATGCTGCTGTCAGAATTCTTGTAAACTACGGAGATTCTCAAAATACCTGAACTGTTTAACCTGGCCGGGTTAATTATTGAACTGCTTAGACCACAATCAGCCACGGCTCAAGGAGCTCTGACTCCACTGAATTTGATCTCTCCTATGAGGACATCACCAACACGACTATATGTGGACGAACACAGCCTTCTGGCATCAAAGAAATCTGCCTGGGGCAGACACCACTAGCAAGTTATCCCCACTCATAGATACCAGCCAAGGTGTTACCACTGATTCTGGACACCTCACAACCTGAAATGTCACTTGCCCCCCGGGTATGACTGAGGGCATTTCCATTAGGCTCACTTTCTGTGCAATGAGGAGATGTAGTGATGCCAAACCCCTGCTCAGGGCTTACAGCTAGTCTGTGGGACAGCAGAACTAAGATGAGGTCTCCTAGTCTTGAGCTGCAACTACAATATCCTGGCCAGTCCAAACAACTTGTAATGAAATGAGAAGTAGTTGTCCTAGATCCACTCTGAAACCATCACTCTGTTCTGCGATGACTTACAATTTCCTTCTTCAGCAGTTAGGTACTTTTCCCCCTCCCTGTGTGTCTCTGTAGAGGGTGTTGGAGACTGGATGACTGAGGCTGGCATAGGAGCCCCCCAGATTGCCGCATCTTCCCAGCAGGGGAAACTCCCGGGCTTCACTTGCCTTCAGATGGGACTTCCCCTTCAAAACAGCCTTTGACCCTTCCAGCTCCAGCACAAACATGGGCTTCTCCAAGAGCATTCGGTGGTTGTGTGTCCATGGGGATTCACCACAAACAGCACTGCTGGTTGCACAGCGGGCACTGAGCAGCCTCAAATGGGGGCGCTGAGCAGCATCAAATGGGTGGGTGCCCCAGGACGGAGACTGTGCTACCACCTGCCTGGCAAGTGGAGGCCTTGTCTGTGCTGCAGGAATCTTACCTGGAGAGTTTCATCAGCAAGACCCAGCCCCAATCTGGAGCCACACACAGAGCAACCTATACTGGCAAACCAGCATGTGTCAGAGAGCCTTTCAGCAGCAGCAGAACTGAGCTGTGCTCATGGGATGGGATTTTTGTCTTGTGCTTGCAATCAGTGCAGTTGAGATGACACTCTCTAAAGACTGAGCAAAGCCCTATGAGCTCCTCAAACCCTGGTTTAGATTTATTTTAGAAAGTCTATCCGAGGCTTTCTGCTCTAAACAGGACACCTCATCTGTTTTCCCTTGTGTTCCCTCCTCCACCTTGTGTTCCCAGCCCTAATGTGGCAGCGTTAGCACAGCACGCCTGCTCTCAGGGATGGTGATTACACAGCGTGGCCTCGAGGACACCCCTGTGTGCAGCATTTCTGTACCAAACAGGCCCTTACTGGCAGAGGCGTGTGTGTGTTGAGGAATCGCTGTTTGCCTGCTGCCCCGTGTGTTTGCTGTGCCGATGTGGCAGCCAGCAGTGCAATCCTCTTCACACAAATGCCTCTGGGCGAGTCACGGTCACTGGACCCACAGCTCTTCAGGGCTGAATGTACCCCCTGAGGTGGTCCTGGGCCATGGGAAGAGAATCTTCTTGGTCCAGGAGAAACTGTAGTGCTTACTAAACATAATTTTAGTAGGTTGAGAAATGTCCTTTCAAAGAACCAGTGGTGTGACGCTGTCACACCGTGAAAAGGATCGTGAAATCTTCAGTGTTTTCTCTGGTGAGAGGAACATCCTCAGTCCTTGCTGGTACCGGTAACAAAGGCTGCTTCAGAGGCTTCCCATAAATGACTGTCACATTCATGTTCTGAAAATGAGCAAGTTCTTAAACATCAATGAGTGAGGCTGTTTACTTTGGCCTTAGATCTGCACTACAGGTGCAAGCAAGCCACTGTGATTTGTGTGATTTACTAACAGTAACACAGGTAGTTATTTCCAGAGGCACAGCCATGGCTGCCATGCAGGAACACATCTGGTCACTGCATACAACCCATATAGACAGCCAACATCTGAGGACTGTCGCTGCCATGAGTCATTGGAGCTCTGCAACTAAATCTCATCATAGCCTGAATCCTCTAGAAAAAATGAAATTATTAGAGAGATTTACTTGTCCTTTGATTTCTAAAGCATTAGAAGGATGCCAGGGAATAAGATGAGGTGATAGACTCTGGAAGGGGATATTTACTTGTAAAAACCCTCCCGGCCAGGGTGAACCTCAGGAACAACGAACAGCACGAACAAGTGAAGTTTTCTTATAAAACATAAACGCTTTTTGCTTGGACTACTGCAAGTATCTGCTGTCCTGGTTTTGCTTATTAATCTCAGAGTTGATAGCAAAATCCAGGAGCTTACTCTAAGGATAAGTGTCTTAATAATTTCAAATCAGCCTTCCTTTCAGAAGTCAGTTGAAATGAGCCTGATCCCTTTCAACAGACAGTAGAAGGAAAAAAATGTGTGACGATGCTTTGTGTGCTGCCAGAGATCAGCCCTCACCCTGCCCTACTCACTGCATTCACCAGGCAACCAAGCACACGCTGCTCTGTGCGTGAGCTTGGGAAAAACAACCCTGTTTGGAATCCTTTGCCCCCAGTATCTCCTTCTGAACCTTGTATATCTTCAGTGTATCCTCACCATGCCGGGAGCATGCAGCAGGTTTGCCCCGCTTTGACACGCTGCTCCATGGAGTTTGCACTCCAAGCTGCGCTTTGCACAAGGGCAGGCAGTGCTCTCAGTCCTCCAGGCACCGTGCTGACCTTTACTGGAGGTTCCCAAACCAAACAGGCACCCTCGCACCACCACAGGGACTCCTCAAATAGACCTGTATGTTAAGCACGAAGGCTGCTTGGCTTGGCTGGAAACCGGGCTGGCAATGCTCCTCCACGGTTAGTGGCACAAAGGAACCCACAGTTCTGCCCAACCTCTAGCCCAGATCCGGAACTGGGGGTCAAAGCAACTTGGAACACATCTCTAGCGATTGCCAGATCTGAGTAATTCCGTACAAACAGCCTGCACGGCCACCAGAACTCATCCTCCTGCTTTGGAAAAGGGAAAAGCTGGCTGTTGTGTCTGTTAGGCAATTCCTGTGTCGGAGACGATCCCAGGCTAATGCTGGCTTGTGGCTAGTAAAGAGGCTTGAACCAACTATAAGGACAGCTACGCTGCGTTTGAAAACACTATTTAGTCTGTGCTCATCTCCAATCTTTACAGACCTTCTGCCTCATTTTGCTCAATGTACTGTATGAGACAACACTGAACGGTGATTGGCCCCATGTTTAGCAGATGGGACAGAATCTAGTGTCTGTCCCATGGAGGCCTGCATCTAGTGGAGTTCCCCAAGGGTCAGTACTGGGACCAGTCCTATTCAATCTATTCATTAATGACTTGGATGAGAGATTAGGGTGCATTGTCAGCAAGTTTGCTGATGACACAAAGCTGGGTGGTGTTACTGACACCCAAGCAGACTGTGCTGCCATTAATGAGGAGGGTGAGTGTCAGGAGGATGGAGCCAGGCTCTTCTCAATGTCATCTAGTGATAGCACAAGGGGCAATGGGCGTAAGCTGGAACAGAGGAGGTTCCTTATAAATATCAGAAGGAACTTTTTCACAATGAGGGTGATGAAGCATTGGAAAGGGCTGCCCAGGGGGGTTGTGGAGTCTCCTTCTCTGGAGATGTTTAAAAACCTGTCTGAATGTGTTCCTGTGCAACTTGGTCCTGCTCTGGCAGGGACTGAACTAGATGATCTTTCAAGGTCCCTTCCATCCCTAATGATTTTATGATTCTATCTCTAGGAAGGATCATTGTGCTGTCTGCGTGTTTCCATCTCTAAAGTGGAAATAACTGTGGTTATCATTTAAATGATCTTTTTATTTAGAAGTATTTCAATAACCACTGTGCAGAACTGAATTTGAAGCGTATGGACCATCTAAAATGTTAAACACAACATTCTACAGAGGAATTTCAAGTACTGACTCACATAAACTCACCTCATAAAGAGGTTTTATGTGGTGTTGGTTATTTGGCTCCTATATGAAAAGCCAGTTTAGTGGTTGCTCTTTCCTGGGGAACTGGAGTTGCAATAGAACCCTTTCAAACAGTAGAAAATGTGAAGAGTGAGCCCTGAATTGGGCACATAATGCAGACAGGTCTGCTGAGTGCATCCATAAGCTGAGCGTGTCCATGGGCTGAGCACATCCATGGGTTATTGTTTGGTTGTTTCTAGGACAGAAACCAGGGAAATGTTTACTTTCAACACAATTTCACTTCCTCTTCTTGCAGTGTCACGGTTCTTACACTGTTTATACAAAAGAAGCCGGGTCTAAATGCTGCCTTTGCTTCCTAAGCTGCAGATTTGTTTTCTGGAGATGGCTTCTGTTTGCAAGAGGTGTCAGCTCCTGTATCAGTTTTATGTGTTAATGTTTATAAACACGTGAAGTGCAAGTGTCAGGAGGATGGAGCCAGGGTCCGCCGGGGGCAGCCAATGATAGGGACACCGGGTGTGAGCTGGAACAGAGGAGGTTCCACATCAATGTAAGAAGGACTTCTTCCCGGTGAGGGTGACAGAGCCCTGGCACAGGCTGCCCAGAAGAGTCTCCTCCTCCGCAGACTCCCTACAGCCGCCTGGACGTGTAGTTGCGCGATCTGCTCTCACGGATCCCGCTCGGGCAGCGCTCAGCATCAGGCGCTGTGCGGAGCCCACCCCGAGCGGAGCTCCGTACGCGGCACCACACCGCCCCCTGTTGGCAGGACCCTATACTGCAGCCCACCGCGGGCCGTGCTTGGGGCGGGGAAGGGCCATGGCACCCCGAAGTAGGCACCACCCCAAAGCAGGCACCCCGAAGCAGGCACCATATAGCCCCCTCTGCCCTGCCCCAGCCGGAGCGGGATCCTAACCCTCAGCCCGGACGCGGGGCTCGGCCCCTCCCGGCCATGCACGTGACCCCTTCCACCACGGCGCGCTCGCTACGTCACTTCCGGCGCGGCGGCGGGCAGGCGGTGGTTCCTGCTTCATAGCGGGAGGCGGCTGCGGTAGTGGGGCGAGAGCGCCGGCGCTATGGTGGAGGTGAGGGGCGGCGGGGACAGCAGGGACAGCACAGGGGTGCCGTCGGGCCGCTGTCGGGGCCTTGAGGTCCTCCCCACAGCGCTGCTGAGGCGGCGGGGCGGGCTGGGCCCGCTATTAGTGGCCTAGGGAGATGATGGGCCCTGCCCTCCCACCACCTCCCGCTTGATACCAGAGTGCTGCTGGGCGGATAGACTGCGGCTGCCCCAGCCCCTGCCCAGCCAGTCCTGGACAGCGAGAAGGTGTCCTTAGGTCTGCAGGCTGTGCTACAGGGTGCCGAGGCCGTGCTGTGGCGCTGCGGGCCGGGAACAGGAGCGAGCAGTAGTGGGGCTGGGCTCTGGGGCAGAGGAGCGGTGATAGCCAGCTCTTGGTGACTTACGGGCTGTGTCAGCTAGTCAGGCAAGCAGAAGCTTCTTGTGAGGAAAGGGTCACCAGGCTGTCTAGGGAAGCTGTCGAATCACCATCGCTGGGTGAGTTTTGGAGTTCTGTAGCTGCAGCTTAGATAAGGGTTAGCTGTTGGCTTGGTAGAGTGAGGTTAATCGTTGGACTCGACAACCTTGTAAAGGTCTTTTCCACATATACAGTTCTGTTGTTTTAGGTAAAGCTGAAGAGGAGATGGCTGAGTTTTATAGGCTGCAGAGTAGTTGCTGTGGGGTGCATGTGGGGCATTTGCAAAGACAGGTGGTGGTGCTGGGGGTGTGTAAGGAGGGGCAAGGACTGCTGACCCATTCAGTGTTAGTAACTGCTTCACGGAAGAGCATCTGTCTCTTTAGAGAAGAGCACTTGTAGGTGCTGTTTTCCCTATGGGGAGATATTGTGGTTCTTGCTGTTTGTGGTGATATCTGCACCAGCTGCTGTTGCAGAGCAATTAGGTGCTGCAATTCTTACCTTTCCTTTTGGGTGTGTGCGTTCTTCACCCAATACCACAGGTTGGGTTGGGGTTTTTTCCCCTGCTGAATACCTGGAGCTTACAGGAGCTTGCTGAGCCAGAGCAAAATCTGTGTGTAGGTTAGGAGGGCTAGAGCTGCTGCTGGATGTGAAACTGAGCGCACAAACAATCTCCAGGGCAGGAAAATAGACCCTGCATAGAGCCTAACAGGGAAGGCACCCGTGTAGTGCCCCTAGAAGGCCAGGCAGTTGGGTGGTAGCCAGTGCCAGACTTACTTCTGTAGTCTCAGTGTGTTGCTGTTTGTGTAGCCTGCAGAACATGAAGGCAGGCACAGGGGTTTGGTTTTGTACTTGAGCCAGCAGGCTCAGCCTTCTCATGAAGGGGCTTTTTGTCCACTGGGAGGAAAATGTTAATTAAAAAAAGAATTGTGTTGTTCATAAGCAAATGTTCTGTGTGAGCAGTTGGCTTGTCAGTTCTGCTTGCTAGCTCCTGGAAAGGACTTTTTTGTTTATAGTAGCAAGCAAAAGCTGTGAAAGAAAACCAGGTTGTTTCAGATTTCGTCTCAAGTGATCTCTTTGTGCTGTGCTTACACTGCACAGAAACTGGTGATTGCCCCTGCTTCTCCTGTGGTGGCACTGGAGGAGAATGTTTGGAGTGTTTCCAGACCTGTTCACTTTGTTGCCTGCATGTGGAGGTACAACTGGGAAGGCCAAGGCAGAGAAATCAGTGCACTCAGGGGTTTGTCGTGTAGGTGCTGGTGCAGAAAGTCTGGTTGCAGTTTGTTGCTCCCTTTGCAGAGTCTGGGCAGCTTCTGAGGAAGGGAGTATTGCTTGGATAAAGGCTGAATTAAAACTGAACAGATGCTGTTGTGGTTTCCAAGAGGATGATGTTCTCTGTGAACTGTGTAGTGCTCTGCCATCTCACAGTACTGAAGGCTGAGACTGGGAGTTGGTTCAGCCTGTGTTTCGATTTCTCATTGCATTGTATCAGACTGTGTGTAAACGTTCTGTTTCAGGAAGTGCAGAAGCACTCTGTGCACACGCTGGTGTTCAGGTCTTTGAAGAGAACCCATGATATGTTTGTAGCTGACAATGCCAAGCCTATCCCGTTAGATGAAGAAAGGTAAGTGCTGCGATCGGTGAATTACTGGTTTGTATCAAAGATGTAATTGATGTTGATGGCTCCGTCCAGGCTCAGATAAAAATTGTCAAGTCAGTAGTGTAAAAGCTGATCTGAAATATTTGAGCACTTAATACCAAGTAAGCAATGGAGGAGTTAATCGGGGTTGTGCTGTGCTCTTCCAACAGCCACAAAGTGAAGATGGCAGTCAAGCTGCGCACAGAATACGGCTCAGTGCTGCACATGCCTACTCTTAAAGAAAACTTGAGAGAGAAGGGAGGCCCAAACACCGGTGATCCTTATGGACAGAAGCAGTATGCTGGAAACCAAGGTTAGCTTGCTTTGAGTGCTGTGTTTGTCCTTGCTGCAGCAGGCTCACTGGTGTGAAGTTTGAGTGGAATACAGGATTAATCTGTTGGAGGTCATTATGAGAACCCAAATGCATCTTTTGGCTGGTGTTTTTCCTGCGGGGATCCTCGGGGGCCAAGTGCTTCAGAATGAGGAGAAGGTCTGCTTTCATGAAGCAGGAATAGCAAAATTGGTACTTTTATTTTTTTCTTTCTCAATACTAAAGCCAGTTGTGCTGTTTGAGTTCTTGAGTCCTGTTCTTGGGTACCTACTTCAGAAGGCATCTCTGAAGCAGGAAGGCTTTCCTCCTGTGAGTACCTGTTGATAACAGGTGGCTTCACCACTGAAGGGTGTTTTATCGTTACTGAGTTTCAGAAAATGGAGATGGCCACAGCCAGTTTGATTAATGACAGATGTGTCTGGGTGGGGTACTTGAGCAGTGGTTACTGCTTTCTTGTGCTGTGTGCAGCCTGTTCTGGTTTCCTCTGTTCAGCACATGCTTTGCAGTGCAGTACAAACCGTGATCACTAATAGCACGTTCTGTTGCTCTTTAGGACAAGAACTGGAGTACATGATAACTGGCACACATCCCTATCCCCCTGGGCCTGGTAGGTAATGTTCCCAGTGGTCCCGTAAGAGCAAGGCATCTTCCCTCTTTGCAGAGGCAGTCTTCCTCTTGCCACGAATCCACACCTGGCAGTACTGGACAGTGCTGTTCATGCCTTTCACAGTATTGTTGATAAATGTTCTGCAATAGGAGGTGGAAAGGCGATTTAGGTACAACTGAACATCTTCTCATTAAGCTTTGCTGTGTATGAGACTGTCATTCATTCCTAGGAGAATTCATCTGCTGTGGAATCATATCAAAAGTGTTCTGAGAGTCTCCTCTCTGATTTCTCTCAGAGAGCTTGTGGAGGCCCACAGATCCCTGGTGCCTCCACTACTGTGCCAGAGTTGTGCTTTGAATTTTGTTGTGAACAAGGAAGGGAGATTCCAGCTAGGAGGAAACATGTCCTACATTTCCTCACCAGAGCACAAAGGTGTAGGTATCGCCACCTTGCTCTGAGAAAGAGTCATTAGGGTCTAATAATTCCAGTGTCATTGGGGTTTGCCTGTGCTTCAGAGGGTTGTTTCTGTGTTGTGACCTTTGCCGGTTGTCACTGCTGCTGATCAGTCCTGCTCTGTCCTTGTGGCAGTTAGGTTTCAGCTCTTGATCTTCTACTGCTAGCACTTTGTTTTTACTTGTCGCGATTATAGAGGTGGGTAGACTGACCATGCTCAGATACCAGAAGTCATTAGATAGAAGATACTTATTTCTACAAAATAACTGGCTTTATATACCTTGCAGTATTCATCAATAGCTACATTCTACCAATCATCTTTATCTTGCCACATTTGAAAGTTACATGGTTGGTTAGTTCTGTTTTCTCTCACTACAATCAATTAACACAATGGCCTTCAAGAGCAAACATGATAATTCACTTCAGCCTTCTATCTTATCTACTCGCCTGGTTCTACTCCTAGCACTACCATCCTGTGCTTAGACATCCAAATCCTTATCTATCCCTAAGTGCCTAAGATTTACTGCTCATGTCTTACACCTCTGTCTCCTCCAAGGTCTAAGATTGACGCTTCCAGTGTCGAATGATGTCCTATTTTCTAATCACCTCCCTACATTTACTTTATTTGCAAGTTAAACTGGGCTTAACGGACCCTCAGCCATTGCAAACCTGCATTGTTGCCTGTCACTGTGGGTTGAAGACTTACAGAGGTTTACTCAAGTTCACTGTTCTTTTAATAGAACCAGATGTGTTTTAGTGGAAGAAGAGTTTCTTTTGTTAGCGTTTCTTGTTTTAACCTGGGCATCTCACCCCAATGCTGCTTCTGTTGTGATCTGGCAGAACAGGCTTCTTGTTCTTAAGATGTGGCTGTAAACCGTAAGCTGTAGTCTGAAATGCTTACTTCAGTAGCACTAAACCCTTTGTAGCTCTGGTACCGCTGCATGATACCAGCCACCACCTAGGGATGGCCAATGGACTGCACTGGAGGACCTCAGTTAGCAAATACTCCTCAGGATCTTGTTTAGTTCTGTGGTAGATGAAGCTGGTTTAAAAGATGGGTGCTGCTCCTACTTGGACTCCTGTTGTTTCCAGTGACACAATCCTACTGTGTTCTGAGTTTAAAATCCTGTGCTTTGTCTGTAGAAGTGTCGGGGTAAAAAGGACAGGGCCGAGATAAGTGTCTGTGATTTGACCGGCATGTGACATGGCCTGGTGGGGCTTAGTGCTGCTGGTGCGTGGTGTGTGGGTGTCCATGGGTGTATGGCTGTATGTAATACACCTGCCTGGATTTTCCTTTTAGTGGAGCAGTCTTTGCTCTGACTGTGGTGTTTCTTTTCAAGGTGTGGCTCTGACAGCAGATACCAAGGTCCAGAGGATGCCCAGTGAATCTGCAGCACAGTCCTTAGCCGTAGCACTCCCTGCCTCTCAGTCCAGGTACGGCCATGTTACTTCATTATTCAAAAGAGAAGGTAGAAGTCAGGAGCTGCTTTGCACGTTTTGAGTGTTCTGATCCATAAAACGTTTAAAGAAACCAGCTCCAGTGTGGCCGGGCACTTTTTCCTTTGGGTGTTGTAGGAGTCAGTGGGCAGGAGCTGGAAAAAGGGAAATGCTAGTTAGGTAAAAGAGGAATAAAAGCAAAACTTCGTGTTGTGGGGTGCCCAGAGAGGCTGTGTGGGCTCCATCCTTGGAGGTGGGTGATGCTCACCTGGATGCTGCCATGTGGTGTCTTACCTCTTACTTAGTAAAAGAAAGTTGATTCCAGTTCATGGACCATTTTCATTCCAATTAGGCTGGATGTGAATCGGACGGCGGCTGGCGTGGGTGACATTTACAGGCACGCTGGAATTGCCGAGCGCTCGCAGCCTCCTGGCATGGCTGTGGTGAGTCTGCTGCACATCTAATGTGGGAAGTATTTCAAGATTTGTGTTTTGTGGGATCTCCTGATTGACTCAATGTTGTCCCTGTTGAGATGTCAGCATGATAAGGCTTTAGGTCTGGCGCAAAGAGTTGAGTTCACATCCTTTTACCTTACAGGCCATGGTAGAAGCTGGTGGAAACAAAAACTCTGCATTAATGGCAAAGAAGGCTCCAACCATGCCCAAACCTCAGTGGCATCCACCTTGGAAACTGTACAGGGTAAGTGATGAGTGTGTGATGTGAGCACTACTGTGGCAGTAAATGAGTGCTGTGGGTTTGAAGATGTCAGAGTAGGTTTTTTTTCTCTTTCAAAACCCAGAAATGAGGAGAGATCACAGCTAAATCACACAGTCATGGCTTTTCCTTAACAAGCAAAGCCATTAGATTGCAGTGTGTCTTGTTCTATTTAGCACGTTTGTCTGCAATCGGTGTTGGGTTTACCCCTGGCTTACATAGGCGCAGCTGTACTAGCGTACATTCGTTGGGGTTTGTGCTGTTCTAGTCAGGTTGTTTGGCAGAGGGGCGAGTCTTTGGAACATGTGAAATAAGTACCTGGAAAAGATAATGTGGTGAAATTGTGCCCAGAATGCTTCAAGCTGGGCAGTGTCTGGATTAGACAGGCTTTTGCTTGCTTTGGAAATGGGGACTAAAAGCCAAGGGCTTCAATCACAACTTGTCTCTGCAGTTCAGGTTGCCTGGCTTCCAGTCTTGTTTTGGATTAGTCTCATTTGCCTTTCAGTTGTTCTAGGGAGCAATAATAGCTGCTCCCCCAAAATATCATGCCATCGATAAATACTCTGGTGATGAGTAGGACAGGGTAGCTGAATTGAAGGAAAATTCCTTGATCCTGTGGATTGGTTCAGGTCTTTGTACCTTCTCTGGTGTGTCTGTTTCAGAGTGCACTTGTTTTCTTCCGAGGGGCTTTGTGCTTATGTGCAGCCTTTTACTGAAGCTTCAAGTATTGAGCCACAGGGTTCAGGACTCTCCCAGGCTTTGCAGATGTTGCTATAGCATCGGGGTCTTTCTGTATTGCGAATTCCCCAAGCATGTTATCTGGGCTGTGAATTTCTAGTATTGTCTGCATGCAGAAGAGATCAAGCTGCCTTCAGAGATCCTGTCCCGTAGTGCTTCTTGGGGCACACATTTGCTGGTGAATGCCCATTGCAGTGCTGTCAGCACGAGAGTGTTGACAGACATGGGTGTGTTTTCTGATCTAGAACAACTTGCGGTTTCTTCCTGAAGGTTATCAGCGGTCACCTGGGCTGGGTGAGATGTATTGCAGTGGAACCAGGGAATCAGTGGTTTGTCACTGGCTCTGCTGACAGAACCATCAAGGTAAGACTTTGGAGGAAATAACTGCCAAAAGTTTGTGTGGGGTGCTTCGGGGTTGGTTTTGTTTTTGTTCTCTTGTTGTTTAAACATCTTCAGCCCTTTGAAATCTGGTTACTGTTTGCAGAGTAACCAACTGCAGAATGTCTTTAATTCCCTGCTGATGGGTGTTTTTGTAGTATTACTGATGGAGACTTCATGTGTCACCTGGCAGGAGCTGATGAGCAAGTGTTTGCTGTTGTCATTTTTACTTGAAGTGCGGCAGGATCAGCTGTGTGTGAGCTGTTGATCCAGCTTCTGTCCACTGTAAAAGAGCATTTCTGTTGCAGATTTGGGACCTTGCAAGTGGCAAACTGAAACTGTCCTTGACAGGGCACATCAGCACTGTGCGAGGGGTGATAGTGAGTGCCAGGAGTCCGTACCTCTTCTCCTGTGGAGAAGACAAACAGGTGAAGTGCTGGGATCTTGAGTACAATAAGGTAAGCTGTGGTGTCTAATTTGAATCAATTCATGGTGGCAAATATAATCCCCAAAACCATTCAGAGTGGTCTTTCCAACCCCCTCATGTTTTGTTTGTGCAGGTTATCAGACACTACCACGGCCATCTGAGCGCTGTCTATGGCTTAGACTTGCACCCAACAATCGATGTACTGGTGACATGCAGCAGAGACTCAACAGCGCGAGTAAGTGCAGCTTTGTTATCCCGCAGCATTTAGATGGGTCCGTGTGTTTCAGCATCTTCCACTGGTGTAAGTGAGTACCTGGCCAAAGTTACTGTGAGTCAAGATGGTTCTAAGATGATTTGCACTGGCTTTGTCTTCTCTATTGCTAAAACTGAAGTTCAAATGCAGAAAAATGTAGCGCTGCTTCAGGATGATTTATTTCTTGATCTAGTAGGTAGCCTCTGTAGTCTCGCTGTGATCACTCAGTATTCAGCAAAGGGTGAGGTTTTACAGTGCCTCTAAGTTTTCTGCTTGTCTAGAAATGCAGTGGTAGGCTCCCTGCTGCTCTGAAATTTGCCATCCGAGGGAATTTCTGTGAGTTGTTGGATGGAGAATGTAACCTGATAGCACTGCTTGGTGGGGATATTCTGGTTTGTAGGGAAGGGAATTTGTAGTCAGTGCCTAAATGCATGGCATGTGCCCCTGTTACTGACCTGTGCGTCCTGTGCTGTGAATTCACAGATTTGGGATGTGAGGACAAAAGCCAGCGTGCACACGCTTTCGGGACACACCAATGCAGTAGCAACAGTGAAGTGCCAGGCTGCAGAACCCCAGATCATTACAGGTATAGTAACAGTCACAAAGAATGACAGACATACCCAACTGTGAACCGATTGTGTGAGGTTTCTGACGCAGTTTTGTTAATCTACTCCGTTTCTTGTATTAGTTTTCAGTTGAGCGTGGCCCTGCAGTAGTCATTTCACAGTCAGAGGCACATCTGAGCAGATACAGCAATGCGCTGTCTGCGTTTGCTGTGCTTTGTGCTGACGCTCTCCCCAGTTCAGGTAGGAAGGGCCCAGTAGCAGGTTGAAGCCCATCTTTCGTCTCGTTGTGCTGTGTAACTACTTGGCTCTTCAGTTTCCAGCTGCTTGAAAAGACCGTTAGAACCCAGCATGTGAGACACTGTTAGTGTCGCATTTTCCACAGATGCTTAGTGTTTCTGTCTCTTGTACAAAGGGTTGGCTGCCTTGTCAGAGTGATCTTGACTGAGTCAAGGTGATCTGTTTGACTGGATGTTTTCTCTTTCCTTTGTTTTCGTTGTAGGCAGCCATGATACTACCATCCGGCTCTGGGATTTGGTGGCAGGAAAAACTCGTGTGACTCTAACAAACCACAAGAAGTCAGTCAGAGCAGTAGTGCTGCATCCCAGACAGTGAGTTGTTCTCGTCCATTTTTACCTTCACAGTTGGTAATACTGATGGTGGCAGAAAACCAGAGTGAGTGGTGATTTAGAATGGTGGGGCTTCATAATACCAAGAACTAAAGAGCTTGGAATTCTGTAGGAATGTAAATATCAGCTCTTAGATCCCACTCGCTGCACTGATTGTGCTCGCCAGCTATTGGAATCAGTGCACAGTAGTGATCATGAGAAAGTCCTAGATTCTCCAGGATTTCTTCTGTATGAGCCTTTGGGTCAGTCTTTGGGAATTCAGTGGCACTGGGCTTGTCAGTAACAAAGACGGAACTGTTAGCAGGCAGGGAAGATGTTTTGTAGAAGTGCCACAAACGTGAATAACGCTACAGGAGATGGTGATTAATGACACGGGGTTAGGGTGTTAGTGTGGGGTTCAGTGCACAACATGTTTCCATCTGAGTGGCCTGTGAGTGTTTAATCCTTGCAGCTGGTGTTTTGGGAGTGCTCTGAACTCTATTATTGGGTTTTGATGCAGCAGCAGTTGCCTGTTGGGATAAATCCGTACTAAAACAATGAAGTAAAGGAATTTGCATGGAACTGCATTAGTTCTGGCCCCTGGATGCTTTAAAATGAAGTGCTGTCAGCGCAAAAATATCGAGACTTTGCTCTGAGTGAGTTCTGACCTGAAAAACTGTACAGCTCTGGGATGTGCCCCTTCACTACAGCAGAGAGCAGCACTGACTGTACTCTGCACAAGAGAAAGACTGTTTCTTCAGTTACATCCATGTCTGAACATGAGCTAGGGGTGATTTAGCATCCCTCCCTTATTTTGAGCTGTAATGCACTTGCCCTTACTCCCTTCCAGTTACACCTTTGCATCTGGTTCTCCGGATAACATTAAGCAGTGGAAATTCCCAGATGGAAACTTCATCCAGAACCTCTCTGGTCACAATGCGATTATCAACACGCTGGCTGTGAATTCCGATGGTGTTCTGGTTTCTGGAGGTAAGAAAGAGAAACTCCCGTAATATATCCCTGGGCTCCTCTTTGTTGGGGCCTGTAAGCATCTGACTGCTTACAGCTTCATTTCATGGCAAGTAGGGCTCCTGGTGCCTGTGTGGATGTTACTGAGCTGCACGTACAAAAGCATGTTTGTTTAGAAGGGCTTTCAGTGTGCTGCAGAGAAAAGGTTTGTTGTCAGCTTGCTGCTGACACAGAGCTCCAGAGTGCATCCTCCATGATCTCCTGATCATTAGTGTCCCCTCAGGAGTGGTGTGGAAATGAGAAGCTGTCTGGCACTCTGTTGACTGCTCTCTGTTAGTAACGTGTTGGTGGCTGTGGCAGTGGGGGTATGGGAACATCCTGCTTGCTGTACTGTGTAACTGTGAACTCTTCCTGATTTATGGCAGTGTCTACCCTCAGCATTGCTTGCACACGTTTTCTGGTGGTATCTTTGTGCTGTTTAAAATATGGGTGGCTAATCTCCAAATGATGTTGGGCTCTGTGAATCAGAGTCACGTTTACTCATTAGGCCATGTTCAGATGTTTTGAAATGAAGACACTAGATACTTGGCTGCAGGGCCTGTGGGAGCCTTCTGTGTTTTGCACCACATTTAAGTCTCCTGAGTGACACATCCAAGGATTCCATAGTCCTGTGATCCATTATTGTTAGTGGCCGGCGAGTCCTCAGAGCTATTAGTTTGTGTACATATGTCTGTGGTGTGGGGGCAGCGGGAGGATTCTGAATGCTGACAGTAAGTGACCATGAATGACTTCATGTGAGAGTGTTTCTCCTGTGTTGCAGGTAGGATTTGTCTGCATCTGTTACCCAGGCACTGCAGTGAAAGCTCTGTTGGAAGTGTGTTGTTAGCACTATAGTCTGTGATGCTCCTGGGAGTGTGATGTGTGTGCAAGGCAGAGGACACGCACAGACCTTTTCTTAGTGACACGTCCTTTCCTTTGAAAGAACAGTCTAGAAATCCAGACTGTTTGTTGTGGTGTGGTGCCTGCACGGCAGGGAGACAGAGCCTTCTAACCAGTGAATTCCTGTGTTTGCTCCAGCTGATAACGGCACCATGCACCTGTGGGACTGGAGAACTGGGTATAACTTCCAGCGAGTCCACGCAGCAGTACAGCCAGGCTCCTTGGACAGCGAATCGGGGATATTCGCCTGCATTTTTGATCAGTCGGAGAGCAGGCTGCTGACTGCAGAGGCTGATAAAACCATCAAGGTGTACAAAGAGGATGATACTGCGGTACGTCAGCGTGCCTTTTTGATCTACTTCCGGTCAGTTAAAACCTCTCCAACAAATGTTCAGCCTGTTAGTCCGGGACACACACAGACCTACACAGCTCTTTGTGTTGGAGGTTAACACGCAGTGTGTACGTGACACATTGAGAGGACAGCAGCCAGTTCTACGCTCTAGATTTCTTCCACAACACTATAGTACAGGTGTCAGCTCTTCAGCCAAGCCTTCTGGAAAAATTTTAATACAATACTGTAAGCAATGTCTTTGACACGCGGTCCTCTACTGGCTTAATGTAGTTCTGTACTTGATCTGAATTAATTTTAGTCTTAATCCATTTACTAATGGAGAAGACAAGAGCATCCAGTTTCTTGGAGCCTGTGTTCAACAGCAAGAACACACAGGTTCTTGTTAAACCTTGGTTTCCTGCATTGAATTTGCTTTGAAGCAACTTGCACATGAAGGTTTGAGGGGCGTTTTATCCATTCTGTAGCTGGGCACACTGGTGTTGGCCGATATTACTGTAGGAGGGTCTGGGAGAGCTATCTGGAGCTCCTGTTCCTGTGCTTTGGTCACTGCACTGGTGTTTTTGAAACACCATCGGCACGTTTGTCCTTGTGAAAAAACAGCCAACCCAAGAGAGAAACCCTGGCACAGGCCAAGTGTTGTCTGGTGCAAAAGACAGTGGGGTTATAGAAAACTTTGGGTAAATGAGTGACATAGTAGGTTAGGTGATGGTGATGTTGTACATGAAAGAGAATGCACAGTGTGCAGGCAGTGTTGTGAAGCCCTGGTTGCACCTGACTGTCAAGTGCAAGTGATCCTTACCAGAGTTCTCTTTTGTTCCTTCAGACTGAAGAAACTCATCCTATCAGCTGGAAACCAGAAATCATCAAGAGAAAGAGATTTTAGAGCGACGCCACGCTTACATCGTGATTGGGCTAGGGCCTTCCTGGGAGCGATCAGCTGTGCTTTGTCCTGCCCCAAGCAGCAGAGCAGAGACCCAGCTAAGTCACTGCTGTTCCCACATTTTGTAATAAATCCTGTTTCTGTTCCCTCAGTCTGTTTCTGTGACCCCAGCAAACCAGCTGCAGCTCTTACCTAGCTCTGTGAGGCAGGTATGTAGTTCCTGAGAAGGGTAGATGTTCAGGTGCTTACTCATAAAATGAATTCCCTGAGTGCAAGGCTGACGATACTTTGAGCCCGGTTCTGTGGAAGACCCTGGCGTGTGCAGAAGGTGATGGCAGGTTGGGGCACAGAAGCTGTCTGCTGGAAACTCCTCAAGTGACACTATTAGATGTCGGAGAGGTCTTGTGCACTGTGCCCTTGCTGAGTGTGTGCTGTAATGGAATCGAGAGCTGAGCTCCCAGGTAATAGATTGATTGAGAAAGGAGCAGAGCAATAGATTTGTAGTAACCTGGTTTGCTTTACAAACACAGCCCCCAAGCTTTGCTAGTGCTGTGTTACTGAAGGGATGGACCTTCAGAGTGTTTCTGGCCCTAGGAGAGCTTTCACATGCAACTACTCACCTTCTCCCAACTCATTTCAGAATGGACCTTTCATAGCCAGTACCCCTGTCATGCTGTATGTTGTTCAGTCCCTGCAGGCGTAGGGCCAACTGACTGTCCTTGTCAAACTCCCTGCCTGGTGGTTCTCCGCTGTCCAAGGCACACAGCACAGAGTACAGACAGCCCTTCAAACCGAGCTCCTGGAGTCGTTCCAGCCTTCATTTCACAAGTTGCTCTCACCCCATGATCTTAGGAAGGAGATGAAAATTACTGTAAATTACTGTACAGAACACTGCTGAAGGGTGTGCTCCTGCAGCAACAGTCACCCAGCCAGCGCTAAATGTGTCGGCCTCCTTGGAAAGCACTGTTGTCTTCAGGGGTGGAAGTCAGCGCTCAATCCTGAGGCTGTTCCATTGCCGGCAGCAGCAGCACGGTTTGTGCTGAATAACCGCTGACAATTGTCTTGTGGCCACAGCTCCCACAACAAGCCTGTTCCCAGTAACGATTACTGTTCTCTGCTGGTCTGACCTAGGTTCACCTCTAGGCTGTGTGGTCCAGAGGTGACAGTTCCTGTCAGTGTAACTTACACAAAGCTAGTAAAGCTAAGTGCTGGTTACATCATGAGAACTCTTGTCGTTTGTGATGCTTGGGAGGGCTGGGAGTTGTTGTTAGAATGTCTGTGCTGCACAGATAACTGTCTGTGGCAGCCTCACAAACAGAAGGGGGAGTGGAGTTTAGGAGTTGGATTAAACATGTTTGATTTGGGTGATAATGGGAGGGCTTTAGATCTTCATTACAGCTGTTTTAACTACACAGCAGGGAAAACCCAGGCTGTGGCCCATGCCTGGCTCATACTGCTGCTTCCTTCCAGAAGTCAGCAAAGGACTGGTGTCACGCTGTGTTCTCTTACTCACAGGAAAGTGCTGTGTAGGAAACTGGAGCGGAGAAGAATAACTCATGCGAAAAGAGGTGGCATTGCTGTGGGGTGGTTGGTTTGGTTTTTTTAATCTTTTGGTTTAATTATCTTTTACTTCTTATTCTGGATTATCAACATTAACTGAGGAGGGGCAGACAGGAGGGGTGACTGGCTGTGCTGGGCTGGGAGTTTGCGTTCCTCTTGAAAGGCTCCAACAGTGTTCACGCACAACTGCTCCCTTGCATGTTCTTACCTGGACCAGAAAGCAATGAACCAAGGTATCTGGATTTGTCTTAAGTGCATCTCTGAGACACCAGGCTGAACCTTCTCTCCACATTCTTACAAGAGGTCAGAGCCCCCGAGGCTGAGAGTTGGCCCAAGTGTTCTGTCTTTTGAACAGAGGTGTCAAACAATGGGAAGTGGCTTCTGATCTCAGGCTGCACTGAATAGCTGCCTCAGATCTGGGTTCTGAGGAGGGAACTGCATCCCACAGCCTGCTGGTGAGGCTTTGAAATACCTGAACTGGTGTGCAGGGAAAGCCAGCCTCAGCTTACAGGTGAGTGATTCAGTGGGGGATCAGAGGATCCCAAGAGAAGCTCTCCTTCCCCAAAACTCATGATGTTCCCAGCGCTCTTCCCGACTTGGCAAGCTGCTCACCTGTTACAGGTGCTGTTTGCTCTCTGCAGATGCATAACTGCATTGCTGGCCGGGGCATGGGTGTACAGCAGCCTGGCCTGCAGTGCCTGGGCATCATCCCTGGGCCTGCTTGGCCATGGTCCCCAGCCCAGGGCAGCTGTAAGCAGCAACCTGCCTGCATCTCACCCCAGTGCAAGCCCCTGCTTGGCTTACTAGAACATAGTGGGAGTTCAGGGGGGACTCACAGCAGTGTGACCTGCAGCAGGTGAAGTGCTGGCCTGGCTCTCACCCCATGGCTGCAGGGCAGCAGCCCTGCAAAGGAGAGCAGGGAGAGGGGAGTTGTATGTCACATGCCACTGCCATGGTGGCTGGGCATCGTGTCTGAACACTGTTCTCTGCCATAGCTGAGTCTCCTGGGTGCTCAAGTGACTGCCCCTGCACTTGGGAGGTGAGTTGTAATGCCTGAGCCTGTTCTTAAACTTGGCCCTTTATTCCTCATCCTATTGGAATTGGACAGGGAGACATGAACATGTGGAAAACCCGGCGCGTGGCTGCAAGGAGAGGAAGCAGCGGCAACCAGCTCAGCTCTGGGTGCTTGTTTTTGGCTTTTCTTTCCCTTCTTTTCAGGCAAAAAAGTTCTACCTGCTCAGGCCAGTAGAAAAACAGTGGACAGGCTGGAGAGGTGGGCACAAGCCAACCTCATGGGTTTCAACAAGACCAAGTGTAAGGTCTCGCATCTGGGTCGAGGCAATCCTAAGCACAACTACAGGCTGGGCAGTGACTGGCTGGAGAGTAGCCCTGAGGAGAGGG
>JAOXOE010000405.1:70294-139308 GCA_028565055.1 Phoeniculus purpureus | reverse complement strand
CAGCTGTTGCAGGAGCAAGGCAATGCAGGTAGGTAGAGCTCAGTTTATTCATAACAGACCTTCATGGTTCTAACAGCACTGTCTCTGTGTCAGTGATGTTTGTGTGCCCAAGTATCGTACAACAGCTTTCGTTCTCTAGAGTTTAATTGTCCTTGAAGGAAACATTGATTTACAAGTACGGGCTGACAAAACTTGAGCAGCTGGTACTGCTCCCACTTTCCAGCTTCCTTGCTCCTTTCCAGAGGCTGGGTCCCTGCCACAAGCGATGCCCACACAAGGTTGACTGAAGAGCCAAGGCTGGCAACTTCAGTGGTTTGGAGGTGGAGTCACCTGCTGTTCACTTGCCTGTGGAGTCAGAGAGGGCCACCCCCAGGAAAGGGATAGAGGACAGTTGGAGCAGTAGCCATTCCTGCTATCTGACTGAGCAGGCCAGCTCACAAACTGGATGGTTCTTTCTGTATGGGAGCACGCAGGCATGACCTAACCACCACCCCATGCCTTCAAACAAGGCTCTGCTGCTGGCTGCTTTGTACATCACGAGACTCAATGTCTTAGAGGCCAATATTTCTTCTCTGCAGGAGTGACCTGTTGGGCACATTAAGAGCTACCTGTGCACTAAACCAGACACTCTTGCTTCCCTGGGGATGATGCCATGGGGGCAGCTTCCCTCCATCTTCTGTGATGCTGCTGCTCTTTTTTGTGTAGGTCAGCAGACCACTAACAAGCCAGAGAGCTGCTAAATGCAGCCAGGAGACAGCAAACATCTCACAATGTAGAAAGCTCTGTTAGTGATTTGTGGAAGAAAAAGAGCGATGCCATGAATGTGGCAGGAGAGAGGGACAAGAGCACTTCAGGAAGTGAACGAAGGCAAGACGAGAGTCAGAGAAGGCAGAAAGACATAGGAACATTTATTCAGTAGGGCTCATGCAGCACACAGAGCATCTGCAGTGTCCCCAGGCTGTGACACCTGTGCAAACTGTGTTGGGCAGCACTTTTATAGGGCTCTGCTAGTTACAGAGAGCTGAGTGTCCCTAGAAATAAACAGAGTTCCACCATCACAGATGACAACAGCCAGCTCATTTTTGCCTGATCACCTTCGCTCAGGCTGTGTCTGAATGCGCATTTTCCCTGCAGGCACCGCCAGCAAGTTTTGGTTCGGGTTTGGTGAAGGAGCCTGGCTGAAGGTGATCCAGGGTTTGCTCAGTGCCTGCATGGAGCACTTGGGGCATGGTTGCTTTTCCAAACTTGATGGAGCATTTTCATGCTGAACATCTGTGGCTTGGGGAGGATCAATGTGTTTTCTCAATGAATGAGGCCACTGCCAGTTTCATTCACAGTGTTTCCTTCTTGTTCCTGTGCTTGTAATGATCACAGCGTAGAAACACAGAGCCCTTCTCAGAATGTGCCAGCAACAGCTGACCAAAACAAGCTGCTGCTCAGCCCTGTCTCTGTAGGCAGCTGCATGGCTGTGGTGGACAGGCCCCTGTGAGACTCCCCTCCTGTGCCTGCAGATAGACACTAAGACTTTAGAGTGGAATTCCCCCCTTATCTGGGTTTATGGAATCGTTAGGTCATAGTAGTGGTGGAGAGAATACTCCTCGTCCCCTTCTTCTCCCCTACATGACACATCAGGGGCTGTCAGCACTGCTCTGCCTCGCCCTCGGGGAATGGATGCTGTGGCAGTGGTACCTGGGTATTTCTTTTGCAACTTAGAGCAAACCAGCTGCCCTCACAAATGCCCCTCAGGGTGCCCTTGGGCTGAGCTGCAGTCATCTGCCCTGGTCTGTCCTAGGACAAACTGACCCTTCTCTGACCAACAGTCAGGCTCCTGGGGAAGGGTGAGACTGTGACTGGGAAAGGACCGGTGGGCAGAGCAAGAGACCAATAACGTTTGAAATGCTGTGCTTGGCTTTGGAGGCCAGGTGGATGAGTGGTGCTCAGCACTGACAGGGTGCTGGATGCTCTCAGTGCCAGTGACAACCCACCAACTCAGCCCCAGACAAGGGATGGAAATGCTGGTCCTGCTGCAGCCAGTGGGAGAGTCTCCTCAAAGCTCATTCCCGGTAAAAGCTTCCCTGCCCTGCTGCTGGCTGCCCTGCTGCTGAGATAACGAACGAGCCCTTTCAAGGAAAATGAGGACAATACTAACGGAAGGGAGAAAATTCCTCGCTGGCCTGAACAAACCTGTTTGACCCCACAGGTTTCCACCTCATTTAAATCCTTCCTGAGCCGGGAATCTGTATCCCAGGCAGCCCCTGCACCGGCCACCGCTTTGGCCCCACAGCAGCAGCCGATTCCCCGAGGAATCGATTCCGATGAAAAGACCCTTCTGACTCCCGGGAGCAGCCCACAGCACCCTGACCCCGCGCAACCTGTCCTCGGCGGGGAGCGCCCCCGTCCCCAGGAGCGACCCTGCAGCGCTGCGGGGGGCAGGAGGGGCCTGGCGGGGCCCGGCAGGGCGGAGGCTGAGCGGGGCGGGGGCGAGGAGCCGCCCTGCCCGCCCCCTCGCACAGGCTCATCCTTCACGGCCGCGGTGGCTGCGTGCGGGATTTCCTCCTACGGCGGCGACGCGGAGGCACCTGTCCGGACGCGATGCTGGCTTCGCGGCGGGGTACGGCGCGGCGGTTGCTGAGCGGCAGGTGCCAGAGTGGTTCCGCGACGGGACGGGCGCTGATGCTGCTGTTGGGGCTGTGGCTGTGCGCGGCGGGAGGCGGCGCGGCGCCCATCTATAACCTGAGCTTGGCCGTGGACGAGGGACTGCCGGCTGGGATGCTGGTGGGGGACATCCGTGCGGGGCTGCCAGCGGGTGCGGGGCCACCAGGGGGGTTCCTGCTGTCGGAGGGGAACGGCGAGTCGGCGGTGCTGAGGGACTTTCACGTCCAACCCGAGACGGGCATCATCCGCACGGCGCGGCGGCTGGACCGGGAGCGGCGGGCGCGCTACAGCTTCGCGGCGGCCACGCTGCGCGGCGGCGACCTGGTGCAGGTGGAGATCGTGGTCACCGACGTGAACGACCACGCTCCGCGCTTCCCGCGGGACAGCCTGGGGCTCGACGTGTCCGAGCTCAGCCCGCCCGGCACAGCCTTCCGTCTCCCGGCCGCCCGCGACCCGGACGCCGGCCGCTTCGGCACCCAGGGCTATGCGCTACTAGAGGGGGGCTGCGCTCCCGCGGTGCCTCCGCTCTTCGCGCTGCGCTATGGGGCGCCGGAGCCGCTAGAGCTGGTGCTGCTGCGGCACCTGGACCGGGAGCAGACGGAGTTTCACCGGCTGCTGGTGGAGGCGTGGGACGGCGGCACCCCGCAGCGCCGCGGCCGCCTGCGGGTGTCGGTGCGGGTACTCGACGAGAATGACAACGCACCCGCCTTCACCCGCAGCGAGTACCAGGTGCGGCTTCGGGAGGACGCGCCTCCAGGCACCGCCGTGTGCCGCCTGCGGGCCACCGACCCGGACCTGGGCGCCAACGGCGAGGTGCGCTACGGCATCAACCGCCGACAGAGCGACCCCGACGGCTACTTCGCGGTGGAGGACCGAAGCGGTGTCCTGCGGCTCCTCCGCTCGCTGGACCGCGAGACGCGGGCCCGGCACCGCCTGGTGGTGGAGGCGCGGGACGGTGGTGCCCAGCCCGAGGTGTCCAGCGCGCTGGTGTCTGTGGCCGTGCTGGACGTGAACGACAACCGGCCCGACATCCGCCTGCTCTTCCTCACGGAGAGCGGCGGCCCGCGCGTTCCCGACGGGGCGCGCCCCGGCGACTACGTGGCCCGCGTGTCGGTGTCGGACGCCGACGAGGACGCGGGCGGCGTCGTCACACTGTCGCTGCTGGGCGGCGACGGCGCCTTCGCGCTGCGGCCAGGCGGCTCCGCCGGTGTCTTCTTCTTGTGCGTGACAGGGCCGCTGGACCGCAAGAACCGCAGTCTGTACGCGCTGCGGCTGGTCGCCACGGACGGGGGTTCGCCGCCGCTGTCCGCCGAGCGGCCGCTGCTGCTGCACGTTGCCGGCCTCGAGGACGAGATGCCCGCCGTCGCAGAGGCGGCCGCGCCGGGCACGGACCGGCCGGGCTCACGAGACGCCCCAGAAAGCGACGCGGCCGCGCGAGACCTACCGCGCATCGACAGCGAGCGCCAGGCGGAGCTGGAGCTGCGCGTGGGGGCGCGTGACAGCGGGCTGCCCCCGCGCGCCGCGTCCTGCCGCAGCCGCGTGCACGACGCCAACGCCAGCGCGCCGCGCTTCGAGCGGTCGCGGTACCGCGCGCGTGTGCCCGAGCACGCGGCGCGAGGACACTGTCCTCTGCAGGTGAGGAGCGGCGCGGTGGGATGGTGGGCTGGAGGGGGCCCTCCGGGGGCCTGTGGACGGTGTGAGACCCACCTGAGGGACCTGCTCTGCAGCAGAGAGAGGGGCCGGATCGTAGAATCACAGCATCAGTTCAGGTTGGAAAAGACCTTCAAGCTCCTTCAGTCCGACCCTGACCCCAGCTGTCCCACTCCACTCCTGGACCCTGTCCCTGAGCTCCAGATCTCCACGACTGTGAAAGGCAACCCCCTCCCCAGGCAGCCTGTTCCAAGGGCTGAGGGCCCTTTCCAGGGAGAAGTTTCTCCTCAGGGCCAACATCACCTTCCCCTGGGGCAGCCTCAGGTGGTAGCCCTGCTGTTCCCTTGCTCCTTGGGAGAAGAGACCAACCCCAACTTTGTGCACCCTCCTATCAGGCAGTTGCAGACAGCAGTAAGATCTCCCCTCAGCCTCCTCCTCTCCAGACTGATCAGCCACAGCCTCCTCAGCTGCTCCTCACAAGGTTTATTCTCCAGACCCTTCCCCACCCCTGTTCCCTTCTCTGCCCCTGCTGCAGCCTTGAGGTTAAACAGCCCTGCTGGGGTTCTGCAGTATCTCCAGAACTTTCTGCTGCTGAGGACAATCATTTACCAATTCTGATGCCTGTCCGTCAGAAAGGCCTTTACCAGCAACAGGGTTGGAAGGGGACTCTGCAGCTGCCACTGCACCCTTTCAGCTCGGAAGGACTTGGAGTTTACACCTTTGAACCAAGCAAAGTGTTTCCCATCAGTAGAAGGTGTGAGGCAGCTGCTCTGCAGTTGAGGGCAGAAGTGTTGGTACGGAAACTGACAGGAACTTGGGGGAACACCCGGCTGAAAGGGGAGGCCGGGGAAGGGTTCGGGTCTCTTGAAGAAAATCCCTTCTGCCTGCAGACAGTCTTTGTTGTTATTTTTAAACTGGGTCTGGCATTTATTTCAACAAACAGTCTTTGTCTCTTATCATTTGTTTTTCACTGCACCCTGAGTGCCAGGTTTGGGCAGCTTTGATCAGACCTCAGGTAGAAGAGCTTTGGGAAAGCTGAGCTCTAAAATTAAATACCAAACACTGCCCTTGGCTTTTCATCTGCCCCCAGAGGGCTGGGGGGATGTACAGCACCCTGACCCGGTGGCCTGGGGACAGCCCAGGAGGAGGTGACAGTGGGGATGCAGAAGGTCCCCTGGTCCTGAGGAGGAGCCGGGTGTTTGTGGTGCTGAAGGGCCGCGAGAGCACAGCCCTGTCCTGCAGCCGCACCTGATGTGGTAGTGCTGGGTTTAATTGCTTTGGCTCTCATCAGCTAGGGGTGTCCTGAATGATTCCTGGAGCGTTTTACAGCAAATAACCTGTGATTGGGATTTTTACTCCTTGGGATTCTGGTTACAGCAGTAGTGCAGTTTGCTGTCATGCCCTGTGGATACAGCCATGGTTGTGTGGGGTTCCTAAGGCATCACTGCACTGTCACAGCCCTCTTTAGAGAGTAGAAAGAAGTAAATCCTAGTGGTGCAGTGATCCAACCTAGGATACTAAAGACAAAGGTGAACGTGTAGGATGAGTAGCAGATGAACTCCTCAAGGACTGCCAGGGAAGGAACCTGGTGTTTCAACTGTGGTTCATCATAGTGATGACCCAGTTTCATACTGGATTGGATAGCAGGAGCTTCAAATTCAACGTTTAAGCCTAAACATACTTGGCCTTTAGCGTTATCTTGGTACCTTTACCCCCTTGTCCCTTCTACTTGACTGTTGTGAGCAGGAAGGGCTGTCATTGCCTCGCAGGAGTTGCCGCTACTGTTAAGAAAATGGCAAATAGTTTGAGGGTTGGCCAAGCTTTTTCTCAGGTGCTGTGGTACCATCACAATCTGTGATAAGTGCTTGTTCCTTGGTTCACACCTGGTTCACAGTCCCAGCAGCTCCAAGTCTTCTAACCCTCTCAGTCTTTCCCTTCTGCAGGCAGAGGGCTCTTTCAGCAGGGGTTGCTGGAGTCTGGTGCTTTGGTAATTTTGCTTGGGGACCACTGGTGCTGCACCATCGCTTCAAAGAGCCCATGTCTAGAACCTTCTGCCCTTGTGTGCTGCTGGGGCTCCACCCAACCAGTAAATGGTGGGAAATATATCCAGTAATATATCCAGTGTTTGGATACAAAGAGGTGTTGACTGCATGTTGCTAATGAGAGGCTTCTTGCCTTCCTGGAAACTCTTGACTCCTGCCGTGATTATTATTTAGATGGCCTTCACCTGCCCCCTTATCTCCATAAATCTGGCCCATAAAACCAGCTGGACTGATGAGGTGCCCCAGCTCCTGCTCATTAGGAGATCGTTGGTTAGAAGAATGAGCTGTTCCCTGAGAAGGTGTTGTCCTTGGCAGCTTCTGGAAGCGCTGGTTTGTTCCAGGCACAAGTGTGAGCTTCCCTGTGCTGACGCTTCCCTGTGCTGACAGAAGGCTTTACCTTCCTGTGGTGATTGACCGGTAATAGAGAACCCTCATCCTGAAAATATTGGGGTGGGGTGGTGTTTGTCTGTGTCAGCTAAGGTAAAGCAGTGTGTCGATGTGATGGTTGTGCCACTGACCTTTGGTTGGGGTGATGCCAGCAGACATTTCAGCAATGCTTTGGTTGCTCCAGATCTATCAGCATCACTGGCTGCTCGTGTGGAGGTGCTGTGTGCTGTCTGGGTGGTCACTGGCCTTACGGATGATATCTCTTATGCAATTATTGTGATGAACTTGTAGAGTAACATGAATCTCTTTGCTGAAGATCTTCAGGGTGACCTAGAGAGGTAATCAGATGGAGGAGTGAGTGAGAGCATCTTGCGCTCCCTCCTATTTATCTTCCTGCTCTACCTTTCATACACTCTGAAGGGTGGCTCTTGGCTGCTAAGTGATGGTGACGATTGTGTCCTGTTTGTGCACTGCTTGGTGTTGACTTGGCAATTGTAGGTAGACTTAGCATCTTAGGATGTATTCCTCTGTGGCCTAAGACTAAGTAGTGTGGCCAGAGTGTCTCCCTGCTGAGCCATTGTCCTAATCCAGTGAAAGAACTCAGGAGCAGAGCTTTGCTGTAGACCTGCCTTGCCAGCACAGGTCGAATACTGGTTACAAATCCTACTTTCAGGCTTTATGTGATGGCAGTGCTCCTCAATCCTAACTATCGCAGCTCGCTTTAGTACAACAGTCTCCACATCACAGTACTGAGTTGCCAAGCTTGTCAGGATCTTCAGTCTTCAAGCTGAAGTGGGAACATGTATTTAATTCTCACTCTCTTTCATGCAGCAGACTAGAACTTGGTCTGAAGGGAGCTAATTCAGCAGGTTAGGTTGGCACCGGTTCTCTTTGTTTTGTACCATTTACCTTGGTGGGGTGGGAACACCCCATTCTGTTCTGTGTGCTCCAGGCACTGTGGCTTTGAAGAGTATTTCTCCCTTTGGGCTATGCAGTTAAAAGGAGGTTTGGTGGCCATGGCAGCTCTCAGGTGCACCAGAGGTGTTTATTCTGCACTGTACCCCATGGCATGGTGTGTGCGTGCTTGCACCTGAACTTGCTTCCCCTCCCAGGGTGTGCTGCAAGGCACTTTGTGCCATAAATGCTGTTCCCTTCGTTCTGCACAGGCATCCTCTGGAAAAGCTTAATGAGTGCTGCTCCTGTAATTGTCTCATGAAGGGAGCAGTAGCTGTCATGACTTAGTGATGGTCCTATCAGTAGTTTTATGCTAAATTCATTTTCTTTCGTGGTTTATTGGAATTATTGGAAACTAGATGTTTATTGGATCTGACAGAGCAGAGGAAGAGCAGAAACGTGTTATCTGGCAGATGGTAAAGACCCATTTGCTTTTCACTGTTATGACAACTTGCCCTCTTCTGATCCATTAAGGAGGCTACTTTTAAATTCTGCTGTCATGTAGGTGAAATCACTCTGCTGGAGAATGTTGAAGTACAAGGGGTTTATGTCTTGCCAGGAGCACATGCCCGGTGGGACTGTATTTAGTGCTGCAACAAGAGATGTGCAGGTACATCTCGACTGTCTGTGCCAGACTGCTCTCCCACATATGTCTGTGTGTCTGATACAATGAGTATAAATGTGCAGCACGTTGAACAGCTGCATCCTAACACAGACCTAACCAATGTAGGAGCTGTCTGCATTTGCAATGACTGTGAAGGCATCTAACGCACAAGGGACATTCGTAAGGATTCGTGTGCTGGCAGACTGTGCTTAGCTGCAAAATCTCTGCAAATACCTCTTGATAGTCACTTGGGTAGGCTTTACATGCAGGAGCTACATACCAAAGTCAGTGGGTTTCTTTAAAGAAAGTCTTAACTAAGCTTTCTATGAGTAAACTTGGCAATACAACCCTCACTCTTCCTGATCCCATCTGACAGTGAGAGCCAGCAGAACATGTGTTAAGGGACGATGCTTACGTCACCATTTCTTTTTGGGCCTGTTTCCTATCTTCCTGCAAAGTTCCCAGTGACATGGGGGTTACTCTAGATGGATCAAGTCTGTGGGCTTTTAAAATAATGATTTGCCCAGAAGTGGATTTTCATTCTGTAATTGAAGTAAAAGCCTTAGAGACCCAGCTCAAGGTTGTGCCTTGTTTTCCTCAGCTCCAAGTGAGAACAAACGTTATGTTTATGCCTGACTTTACTAGCTGTGTTTCCTGCTGAAGATAACTTCAGAATCGGGAGACAGTCTGTTGGTGCTCTCAGGCTTTGAGCAGAACACTTGCAGTGCTAACAGTGTTTACTGTAAAAACCAAGCCAACACCCTTGTGACAGATGTCTCAGTCTCCTGCACTGACCTTGCACAAAGCCTTTTTGTCTCCCGTCCGCATCCCTAGCTACTTCCTCAAGCAGAGAATTAGGCTGTGGTGCTTATGTCTGCTCCACTTCCACTGGCTTGTCCCTACATCTGGTGCTGAGGAAGGGCAGGTTTGTGACTGATGTCTGACTAATGTGCAGACAAACAGCTTGTGTGTGTGCTGTTGTGTTTGGTTATTTGGTTATAAACAAACACACATGGTTTGGTGCAGTGTCCAAGGAGCTGGTTCTGTCTCACCAGATGAAGAGACTGCTGGGGACAACTGTATTGTGCCTCCAGGGCTTTAGCTTCTACATGACCTTTTGTTCCGAGAGTGTAAAAGCTCAGTGAACACAGTTTCATACCGCACATTGTTTTTCCTGCTCTGTTCTGTAGTTGCTTTGAATTTGGAGCTCATGGACACTGACTCAGCAGAGCAGCCTGTTGTTCATCAAGTGCATGAAAAGATTTTCAGTTGGGATGGTCCCAAATGGAGGAGAATAAGCTCCTTGAGATGAGGATTGTCCCTTGGTTAGCACTCATGCTGTGTGCTGTACTGTGGGCGCGTGCATGCAGCACAGACAGGTGTTGTGGTGAGCTGATAGAGAATGCTTTCACCTCAGGGATGTGTCAGCACAGTGCTCAAACCTTACACTGGGGAAGGGGAGCTGGAATCTGGATTCACCAGCTCGGCGTGTGCTCAGCTTTCAGCAGGTTGGCTCCTCTGTTGAGTGGTTTGTGTGCTGTGTTGTTACCCTTGCTCCTGAAGACGTGAAATGGAATTGTATTTTGCAGCCCTTTGAGAAACTAAACCTTGGAAAGCTGCTCAGGTTTCTAGGGGCACACTGTGCTTCCCCTCAGAGTTACTGTGGGGTGGCTCTGGGCTGGCGCTTCAGCACCACTAGTACCAAGGGTAGGGCAGTGTGTGGAGCCCTGTCCAAATCCAGCCTCCAGCTCCTGGGGCACAAAAAGGATGAGGCAGAAGTCACCCAGATAGCAGACTGTATGTGTAGAGCTCAGAGCGCAAGATTAAGGAATGCTGGATTCTAAAAATGCCGGAACCTGGTAATTCCTGCCTGATGCCTTCTCTGGGTAGGTCTCTATGTAAAACAAGAGTAGAACACTGCCATCTAGAAATACTTTATGTCGCTCCCACTGGCAGCTGCACAAGTTGCGAGGCAGTGAGAGGAACTGAGAGGCTCTTTCCAGCAGCCTAAGCTTTCTCACCAACTACAGTGGTACCAGCCATGACGAAGAGCAGAACTGTACCTACTTGGTTCTGCCATTTAGGTTTTCAGTTGTCTGTGAAGCTCGACAGCGCTCTTTGCATTAGGATTGTAAATTCCTCATCACTGTGAGCAGCCTTTCTAAGGGTCTCTACTTGATAACTTTTGCTGTTGGGAACATTTCTCTGCATTTCTGTGAGACTGTAAGGAGTTATTTGGGGCAAGCTTTAATTCCTCGCAGGCTGCCTTTGGGTGCTTCTGTACATGAGGCGCAGCTTGATTTCACTGAGCCCAAAGATGCTTATCATACGGATCAAAGCTGGGATTCTGTCAGAGCAGTGTTTCAGCAGGAATTGAAACCCTCTGTGAGATTGTTTTAATTGACAGTAGCTGTCAAATTCCCAGGGGTCTTTATTGCGGAAGAATTCTCCTCCAGCTGTGTCCATTGCCTGTCATAGATACAGTTCAGCAGCAGCCATCCTAAAACAAAAGGACACCCACACAATTTTCACCTTCAATGTTTGGTTACAGAATGAAGTCTCGCTTTCTTCCGGAGCTGCGCAGCTGTAGTGCATCCAACTGACTTCGTTGGGGGAGCTCCAGAGCCACCAGGTCAGGACCTAACATGGAAAAAGAAACCAAATGCCCACTTTCCTTTGTAAAATAGAGTACTGACTCCTCAGTGTGAAATCTGACCTCAAAGGAGAATGAGGAACTTAACAGCTGCTGTTAGTTCTGCTTGAGAAGGCTCACGTGCTTCCACCATGCTTGTGTTCGTTATCCTTGGGCAGCAAGGAACCTGACTGCTCGAAAAACCCTAATTCCTCCCACTTGCACGGTCATTATTGTCTGGGCTGTGGTGATGGCTGTCTTCAGGGCTGTTGATCCCCAGCTCTGGCTGCAGAGGTGCCCAGATGTGTAGATGTGAGCAGACTTGTTTTCACAAGTGGCTCTTTCAGGCTGCATGGCAAAAGCAAACATGGGTTTGTTGAGAGGAGAAGTCTGGGGGGCAGAACGTGAAATAAACCAACGGGTGTGGTTTTTCCAGCTGGCACTAGATGTGTGGCTGATGCATTTTCAGTGAGAAAGGGATTGTGTCAGCATTGTTTTCTAGACAGAAGCAGCCAGCATAGCTGACCTCCTTCTAGGGAGTGGGAAGTCTTTATGGAGCATGACAGAGCTCTGGTGCCACCTTCTCATTCAGCCCCTTGGACGAGAAGCCTGGCTCTGTCCCATGATGCACACAGAGCAGCTCCTGAACCATGAGGTGAGGCCCTATGGTGTAACATTGGTGAATGGCCAAGGAGCACATTAGATCTAACTTGTAAAACCTGCCCATGTCTGTGACTGTTTGTTAGCATAAGGAAAACCCCTGAGCATGGTGAGTGGGGACAACTGTTCTTGTCATGTCTGCTTGTGAGATTTCCATTGAGCAGTGTGCACATGCTTTTTGTTGTTGAAAGGTCCATGTCGATGCTGTTGCCCTCATCCCTTTTTGGTGTCTGTCGTGGGGGGGCAACCCATTTGAACATGTAGCTTGAAATCGATTGCTCTGTCACTTCAGAAAAGCAGCTTCTCCTGGAGGTGAGCAACTTCTGGTTAAGAGCCTCGAATGTGACCTGTTATTTAATGGAGAGTTACTCGAAGAACTAATTGAGAGGAGGTGAGCTGGCTGGCTGTGGCTGCTGAGCAACTGCTTTGCCACCTCTCAGTGTTGGAAAATCTTTCTGGATTTGAAGCCTAAAGGAGAAAACTTGTGATGGGTGCTGTTCAGGCCAGCTGAGCCCCTGAGCTGCTCTGACCATTGAGTGTTTGGGTAGAATAATGAATTCAGATAAGTACCAAAACAATCATAGTATCATAGTATTACCAGGGTTGGAAGGGACCTAATAGATCATCAAGTAGCCTGATGCTCTGTAGGGAGATTACATTTGATGTGGATGACTCCTGGAAGGTGGTAGGATGTTTTATAACTCTTCCTTCCCACCAGCACCACTCTAGGATTGCTGGGATTCAGGCAGCTGTCCAGTATCCCTGTGTGAATCTTACATCTTGGATGTCTGGGAAACAGTGCCTTGTGTTTGATGGCGGACAGGGATGTCAACAGAACGTCAGCCATTGGGGTAAATTTTCCTCAGAGGTCTTGTGGAGAGGAGGAGCAGGGATATTTTATGATTTTTCTGAAAGGAGCTCTGAGTCCAGCTCATCACAGTCTCCCTAACCCCTGCAAGGTGTTTATGGCAGTAACTTTCCCAGCTGGGAGGAACCCCACTTCTTGGCAGTTTGTGCATAGACTTGGAGTTGGCTCTTGTTTGGCTCCCTTGGGAATGGGGATGTTGTACTGCAGCTGTGTGTGAATGGAAGAGTTGAACAAATGTAGGGCAAAACACAGTGGGCTTCAAAAGAGGACCCATCTTACCAGAGTTCAAAGCGTAAAGGGACAGACCAAGTTAGTGTCAGTACTTAAGAAGGGCTCTGTAGCACTGGGCTGATGGACACTGCCAATCTCCTGTAAGGACTGTTTAGAATGATCTTCTGCTTTTTAGGAGGGCTCTTTAGACAGGAGTCCTTCTTAGCCTTTGAGAACGTGCTTCAGGGCTTCATTTGTCACAGAAACCCCTGTGACAGAAGCTGCTCCCTTGGGCAGCCAAGTGCCAAGATGTTGAAAAGGGCACGGATAGCAAACCCCCTGTTCAGAGTGTGTTCTCGGGGGTGATACACACCAACAGCAACTTGCCATGGCGAAGGAGAGGGGCTTAATTTTCTCGGTGGTGTTAGGTTGGAGGGAACCAAGGTCCAGATGCAGCTGTTGACATAACTCACACACAAATTGACCAGCAGTCTTTTCAGCTGTGGCAATTGTAGGATGTAATTGTGGGCAGGTTAACTGAAAAGACAAAACAATAACAGTTACTTTGCAGAGTGATTAAAGCCCAGAGAACTGAGCCAAAGACAATAAGGACTTGGGTCCTCCACAGTAGTTGAGATTAATGAGATTCCTGTGCTCACTGAACAAAGGGCTGATAGCAACTGTACCCTGGCTCACAGTGAATTTGGTGTTTGGAGCTTTACATCTGCACTGTCACTGTGCTGTGTGTTTAACCTTGTTAATGTGAGACAGCTGCTGCAGCTTCCGACAGAGGTGGAGTCCACACGATGAGCCGTTTTCACTTGCAGTAGGGAGGATCTAGTGCTATTAACAGTTAAAAGGGCTGTAAAAAAGTGCTGTTTCACCACCCAGCTTTGTCTGGGCACTGAGCAAACAGCCAGCTGCCCCTCACTGCAGGTTTTTCTGATGTCTACTGGTTCAGAGTTAAAAACTCTAGATGCTTGTTCCCCACAAGCCAGCAGAAATAGCTGGCTTTTCTAATGGCCATTGATCACACACACGATGAGGAGCTTTTCAAGATGACTGAGATGTCTGTAGGGACCAGTATGCCCATGGGTAAAGTCAGAAGGCTCTTGAAAGAACAAGGTACTGGACTAAAGGCTCGATTGTTCTGCTCCAGTCTTTTGAAGTCTCTCTTAAAAAGCTAGTTTTGCTTGGGAAAGGAAAGAGCAGAAGGGAGAGTTTACACTATGGTGGGACACGCTAGGAAACAAGCCCTGATGTGAGCAGGGGACAAGGGCTTGAGAATTTTATAGGCTGCTGTATTTATAAGCCAAGTGGAAACCGGTGGTTCAGAGTGGAAAGTGCACATGCCCAGGTATTCCCCATCTCTCTGCTCTAGGACATCTCTCCATTGTCTCTTGTGTGGCTGAAGTATAGTCACTCTTGTGACATTTTCGCTCCTGTCATTCCTGTTTGTGCCATTTACCAGGAGCCAGGTCTCTGTAAGAAGCTGTTTGGTTAAAAGGCTGCTGCTGGTAGTGGTGGGCTGCTGCTCTGAAGAGAGGATGAGGCTAGGGCCAGGGAGGAATGAGGTGGCAGAGGCTATGAATAACAAGCTGTTTTCTCAGCCAATTGGTGAAAAGCTGCAGTAAAGGCAGTTGAGATTAACCAGTGTCATGGACAACTACCAGCAGTGTGCTTGAGAGAAGCAGTTGAGAGCAGGGTCTCCTTATTCAGCACTGCCTTGACCAGCTGTTTAGTTCCTCCAGAAAATGGAGAGGTGCTATGCAACAATGACAAGTAAGAGGGGCAGGTTTAGCACAAGTGTGTGACAGGACTGAAGGGATTAACAAGAACACTTGGTCTGTTCACATTGAAATACTGCCCTATGAGGGCCCTGTCCCTTAGCTTGAGAATATAATGGGGAAGTGGGGGTGGATGGTCTAAAAGCAGCACGTGTGATAAAGTGGTTTAGTCTTAGAGACATGCTGTCAGAATATTCAGGAAGGTCTCAACTGCCCCTAATCGTGGGGGTGTACAAGCTCTGCCTCCACCCAGTTGGACACACACTTGTTTGTGGAGATGCTGTGGTTCTGATTGCTAATTCTGCAGAACAGATACTGAGGAATGAGTGTCTCTGCTTGCCAGCACCATCTCACTCCTCTGTTCTCACACTGAAGTTGCTTCTAGTTAACCATTTTGATCACTGAAGGGAACATGTCCAAAACACTCAGAGCCAGGCCCCAGAGCAGAGCCTTTCCTTTTCATAAGAGAAGGCAAAAGGCGTCACAGAGCTCTGGAGCTGAGCAAATGGACCTAGCCATCTGGTTTTCATCATCTCCCACTTCAAAGGAGCTCTGACTTCTGCTGGACAAGAGGGAGTGTAGGACTCTGATGTCCTGTCTGTGGAAGAATTCCTTATCAGAACAAACAAGGGTGCTTCCACTGATGTGGCCAGTTCATACCCTATCAGCCTCTTTCATTTCCTTGCTGGAATTTAATCCATCTGTTGCTTTCACTAATTGAAATGTGCTGCTGGTGCAGGGTGCTTTCCCCTGATGTGCTCTAACAGCTGCTTTCGGTGCTTGTCTTACGCTGTCTCTTTCGTTACTGGGTGTGTTACAGAGGCTCAAGGTTTAGCAGCGGTTGGGTCGTGCTGTTCTCATGCAGAAAAGCTGTGCAGGTGAGTACAGTGACTGGGGTTTGTCATGTGTCAGCTGCAGCAGGGCCATGGCTGTACCACTGCTTGGGTATTTTCTCCAGTTTCTCTTTGCTTCGACCCTGTGAGCTGGATCAGGGCTTCTCTTGCCTGGAAACTTGTGGTTGTGCGCTGAGACTGAACAGAGACGTAAAATGGGAGGACTGCTGCACCTGCCTCATGGTGTCATTCAGCTATCTACCCTGGTCTGCAGAGGGTATAGAGGGACTGCTGGCTCCTGGGATGGTGGAATTACAGACCTGGGGGTTCTTGTGTGCATCTGGAAGAGCGTGTGTGCACAACTCTGTTGTTGCTGGTACGTGTGGATTAGTTGGCATGATGGTGTGTCTGGGGTACCTGTCCCCAGCCCTGCCCTGAACAGTGCGTTGCGTGCAGGGTGAGTGTGACTCTCGTAACACCACCTAGGATTTGTACTTTGGGAGCAGGAGGTAACGTCCACTGGGTTCTGTTTTAGATACTGGGAGTGTTTCAAAGCTCTGCTTTTAGAACAGCTTGTGCAAACTTGAGAGTGATAGTAACTTTGAGGCGCTCCCACTTGTCACTCTTCAAGCATCACAGGACATAGGTGATGTCCTCTAACTTTGTGGGAGAGGCTCTGCCACCTCCACATGCCCAGAGCTGAGCACTGCACCCCACTCTCATAGTTGCCTTTCAGAGCAGAGATGTTACAGACACCCCCTCACCCCAAGGCATGTAACTCCCTTGAGCTCTGTCACCTCTTTGACACCGCTGACACCCAGCACTCCTGAGCAGTCCACCGTGACAGTGTTCCCTGCTGACTTCATTTCCTCCTGTTTGGATGATTGTAACTCACAGCTCTTGGGCACCCAGCTGCTGTAGTGCCCCACAGGACTGGTACCAGTACCACGACCCCATGTGTTTTGAACTCTGACTGCCGTGGGCTGTAATTTATAAACTGGTGCTAGCTTGGACTATTAACTGTGTCAGAGATGGGCTATGGCTGGGTTTAGTACCTTCTCACTAGGTCACTCCAGAGGCAGCCTGTACTGGCTCCGGGCTGCTCCAGATCTTTTCCAACCTGAACAATTCTGTGATTCTGTGACCATAGTCACTGGCTCCCCTGCCATCACGTGTGCAGTGCCAGTTCATCTCAGCTCCGGCTGACACAGGACAGTGTCACTCAGTTTAAGTTGAGTGACTGAAAAAGGACTAATGAGTGGATGAAAATTGCATGGAAGTGAGGGACTTGCACAGGGTGGGAAGAGCATCTTTTTATAAATGGCTCTGCTGTCTGGAGAGGTGAGTAAAGTCACTGAAGGTGATTGCAGTTGTATCTTCAAACTGGTATTGAATCTTTATTTAAATTAATCATTAATCGCTTCTTTCCTGCCTTTGCATGGACAGCTAAAAGCCCGAGAACTGCGTCATGTGCAGGAAAGGAGCTGCTGAGCACAGGGCAGAACCTGTGAGAGTGCCCTCGAATCTCACACCTAGCATTCATGAGTGCTAGCACTGGCTCTGTACCTGCCATCAGGCAGACAGAGGCAGGGCCTCTCGGCAGTGTCACCTGTGTTAGATTTCAGGCACTAGCAAGGCATTGAAAGACTCGCCCTGAGAGCCACAGCACCAGTGTGGCCACAGCAGAAGACCAAGAGCACGTGTTGCTTTGGTGTTGGCACAAACCAAGCACAGCAGTGGCTCCATGTGTGTGGCTTTTCCAGCCATGGGAAATCCGCTGAGCTAGTTGTTAACAAACAAATGGAGTTGTAGAGAGGTCTGATTAGGTGCTGGTTGCCATCATTGTGCTGTCGGTAGCCAGGTTACTACAAGCCAGCTTAGGTTGCAGGGTGTGTTTGTGTTTGTCCTGTGTGCAGGTCTGCTGCTGGGACACAAGCAAAGTACCTCTGGTTTCTGAATGAATGATAGTTTCGCTTGGCTTTGTTTTTTGTCGCTGTGTCTCCTCAGGTCAAGGCGACAGATGGCGATGCCGACCAGTTTGGTGAAATTGAGTACTTTCTTTACGATGGGTTTCATCATGAAAAATCCAAAGCCTTCCGGATTGATCCTCAGACTGGTCAGATCTGCGTGTCTCGAGACATTGACAGAGAGGAGGGTCCAGCCACCTTCGATCTCTTAGTAAAAGCTGCCGATGGGGTATGTTTGTTGCCTGTGCACAGTGACAGCTCTGCTACTGCCTTTGCAGGCTGAGCTGTGCTGTGTCCTGTTTCGAACTCGCTACAAGTGCATTAACAGTTGCAGGAACCTGAATGAAATGTACCCCTACAGGGAGTAGGAGAGGCTGCAGAAGCATTCTCCTGCCTTTCCTCTCCATAGATGTCTTTTGAGGGGAAGCAATGGGGTAAGAATCTTTGTGTGTGTGTTATTTCCCGAGTCTCTTATTTGAACGTCCAATTATTTCAGAAGGTCTTTGCATTAGACACAGGCTCTAGAGCAGAAGGAATCCTGTGTGACTCCTTTGGACTTTCTCTGACTGGCGATTTCTGTCTTCAGAGTCCCTTTCTAGGCAAAACCGGGTAGTGAACTCGAGCACTGATATCCCAGCCTCAAAGAGTAAAGCAGTCATTAGTAGAAGGATGTGTTCTGCTACACATCATCACTTCATCTTTCCTCTTGTTCATGTGTTTGGAAGCTGTAAGTGTGAAGAATGTGTATCTGGAACATCAAGATCAGTCTGATTAATCTGTGAGAACCGGGTGCTGGGCAGTGAAATACTGACAAGGGTCTGATGCAGAGGGTTACTGTGAAGATGCCAAAGAAAACGCTTCTACATGAGAACAACTTGGAGCCTTTTTTGGTCCTATTATTGCTCTTGGGATAAATCTCACATCAAAGGTTAAAGGAGAACAGCCAATGCACTAAAGCTATAGGGTGTTTAATTTTAAATTACTCCATCATTTGTCTTCATTTAGGGATCTCATGTCTTCAGGAGCTCAGTAACAGGGAGAGCAGTTTAATTCTTGATGGCTTTGTGTGTCACAGACAGGACTTGTTCGTTCTGCTGCAAGTCAGCACTCTGTAGATCCAACTGATTTCTTTTCTAAAGATGTGCTTGTCTGACCCCTAGATCCGAAAGCACCTACATTCAATGTGAGCTGTTAAACATGGTCAGTCAGGATACCTGATGCTGGGCTGAGACACTCTCCACCTTCACAGCGAAACAGCAGCAGGGTATTTTATCTCCTGGCATCCCACTGCTAATTGAGGCAGATGGAAGGCATAGGTGTGGGGTTAGGCTCTGCTGTGGGGGAAAACATGTCCAGAAAGGACAAGGAAGAAGAATGAAAGGTCACTGTTGTCAAAGGGTAGAGGGAGGGATGGAATGGAAAGAAAATAACCAAGTTAATTAGAAATGAGGAGGAAAAGGAAGAACTCCCAGGTGGTGCTCGGTTTATCTTACAGCAAAGCTATCAGCTTCCCCCCACCTGTTTGTACCCGCTCCTCGATGTGGGTTTGGAACTCACCAGCCGTGTCGTTTTGTTGCTTTATGGAGAAAGCATAATAGGAAAACTGGAACTGTGCACAAGAGCCTGAGGAGACCCCTGTGGAGAACAGGCTTGGTCAAACTTGGTCTCCTGATTTGAAGGCTGCCATTGAATGGTAGTGGGAGGCAGTTAGAAGCTGTGTTACCTTAATACTAATCAACTGGAGCTAAAAAGGAGCATCCGTGTCTCTTTCATAGGACTGCTAAGCCTGTGGTTTTTCAGCTGCTACAGTGCATCATCAGCAGATGCATTAGTAACCTCCAGTGCCTTTCTGAGAAGAAATACTCTGTGTTCTTTGTCTGTTGCTTTGGTAAACCCCGCTGCTCATCCAGTTTGCTTTGTCTTCTACACTGGAGCAACTGAAATGTAGAGACGAGCACTCGACACTCACAGGCAAAACTTCTGAGACTGAGGCTCTTGAAGTAACTGGCGCTGCCTCTCCACTTCGGCAGCTTCGTCACTTAAAGGTCACAGCTTTTAGGCTTGAAAACAATTCCTTATGTCAGGGGTGCTGTGCATTGCAGTGCAGCTGGGAACACCAAAATGCAACAGCACGGTTCACTGGCAAACTTTGGAGGCTGGAAACCTTCACAGATTCTTCAGCGTCCTACAGCATAAACACAAGTTCAAACCAGTCACACTTCTTACAAAGCTAAAGAACTTTGGTCACTTCTCTGGTCTCCCTGCAGACCAAGGCTAAGTGTGATCTGTGGCTGCCCACATATGGTGCAGCAGTGGGCTCTTGGTGGGCAGGAATTTCAGTCGTGTGAGAAGCAGTGCAGCAGCTGGGCAGGATGGGTCCTGCAGGCAGCAGCCTGGCAGGTCAGCTTTTGGCTGTGCTGCCTGCTGGGCTCTCAGTCTGTTCCTAATCAGTGACTGGAAAATCCCAGTATTTGCTCTTAGGATAGTCACACCTTTAAATCTGAAAGCCTCACAGGGAGGAAAAGATGTCTTCCTGCTCCACTGAAGCACCACAGTCACCTCAGAGCCGTCTGCTGCTGTGGCACCAAGTCCTGGTTTTGATCTGATTGCAGAGAAAACAAATGAGATTGGGTAGAGGTTGGACGAGCGAGGACTTGACTTGTGTCTGCTCCTTTCTATTGACAAAAATCACTGGTCAGGCCCCGCTTTATTCTTTGCTTTTACTTCTCTTGTTTATCCCACAGGGTGGGCTGAGTGCCCAAGCATTCGTTCGCATTGAGATCGAAGATATTAACGATAATGAGCCTGTTTTTGAACAAGCCACCTACGTGACGAGCATCAGCAGCCACACGCAGCCAGGAACAGAGATCATCAGTGTCGTTGCCACAGACAGAGACTTGGGAGTCTATGGCACCATCAGATACGAGCTGGTTGCAGGGAAACTGTCTTCTCTTTTTGCAGTGGATGCATCCACAGGTACTGTAGGGCATGTATCGTCTTTGGTTTTGGGTAGCTGGGCTGTGGAGTTGAAAACTCTCTCACTGCAGGTTTTTTTGAGGGGTGCTTAGAGTTCTACACTTGGAACACTCCCTGCAGGTTAATTTCCTTTTTCATTGTTAAATAATCCATTTAAATTATGTTTTAAAATTGTAAACAGTATGATGCTGTAACCCAGACTGTTCACTGCTGTGGCTCACTTCTGGCTGTTGCTCTGTTAAAGCAGATGTGTGGATATATCGAGCTTTCAGCTGATGCCCAACACAACCGCAGAGCCAGCTGGGCAGCCCCTGACCACATCGATTAGATCAGTGGTGACTTTGGTGCATAGGGACTGTGAGGTTGAGCCACATCCAAGCTCCTTCAATGGGACTGTGACTTGAGGGTATTGTGTATCAATGAATGTGATGGGATGGGGAAAGAAAAGCCTTTCATTGAGCACAGAGATACTCAGTTTGCAAGTTCTCCTATGTCTAAACAAGTCCCTGTTAGTGTCGTTTCTTTGTTGAGCTGCTGCATTTACTGTGTTGTGCTCTTACACCCGTAAAGAGCATCGATTGCTTTCTCTTTTAGACAAAATCAACACGAAATGGTTCCCACTGGGTTGATGGTAGAGTGTCCCCAAGAACAAGGACTATCAGTAGAGTGTAAACTAGAGTGGTGCCTGGGCAGGGAGCTGCACACCAGCTCCTTTGTGACTCCTGCTGTCGTTTGTTTCTGACTGCTGTAAACAGCAGATTTGTTTCATTATGTTTCCTTTGTAGATATCTGATCCCTGCGTGACCAATGAGCAGCACTGCAAATTGATTAGAACAGAGTGAGCTGAAGGCTCTTCAGGCTGAGCAGCTGTTTGAGCTACATGTGCTTGTTCTCCTCTCAATACCTACATGCTGTCTGCAGGATGGTTGGGTATAGGTGTGCCTGAGCAGGTCGTTGCTGTGGTGCAGCAGCCTTTTCCCCTTCTCAAAGATGTTATCACATGCTGATAAGTTTGGCCTTGGCCAGCAGTGAGTCCCTGTTGGAGCTGGCTGGTGTGAGTGCTGTTGGACATGGGGGAAGCCTCTAGCAGCTTCTCACAGGAACCACTCCTGCAGCTGCCACTGCTGCCAAAATCCTGCTGCACAAACCCAGTGCAGTGAGGGGTTGGGAGATCATTGCTGCGAAGATGCTTGGGTTACCCTTGTGTCATAGCACTTTGTGTTACGGATTGGAGCCAGGAAGCAGAGTATGTAACAGGCAGACCTTGCAGGAGCTGTTCGAGCGTTGAGCTGGGTTTAGTTTCAGCACAGAGGCACAGTTCCTGCACGATGAGCATCCTCCTAAGGTGGTCCTGCCTTGCAAAAAGCAATTCACATTTTCTTTAAGATGCTTTCTGGTTTCTTTTCACCTCACTAGCAGAGGGCGTTAGGCAACTAGAATGCCCTGTGAGAGAGAAGGAGCTCAGTGTGTGGCAGAAGAAAAAGAGATCTAGACTTGAGGGTCTTGATCTTGAGATCAAGAGTGTAACAGGTATAAACTGGATCAGCCAGAGGGCTGATTTCAGTCCAGCATCTTATGGTCTAGTGGGTTGGGTGCAGAAAGAGGGGCTGATAGAGCTGGGGCAGAGCAGCCCCTCTGTGAGTCGTGCTTTGGCAGTGTTGGTTCAGTGCCACACACTTCCAATTGGGGACCATGGCCCCATGTGTCAGTGCAACTGAATGTCAGACTGCCTTAAAAGAAACCGTTCCATTTGGTTCTGGGAACCAGAACAGATTCATTCCAGTTAAGGATGTTGACAAGTTCAGTTTTATGGAAGAGAATGGAAATGGGTTTTAATAGTTGTGTTTTAGGAGATTGTCATTGCATGAAGGAGGGGGTTTTATTACAACAGAGGCTGAAAAAAGGAGTTGAAATAGCAAAACTTTGTTTTTGGGGAAAAAAGAAACCCAGCCTTTGCTCCGCTCCCTGTATTATCCAGTGTTTAATGGGGAGCAGATTGTTGTCAGCATCAAAGCAAAATAGGGGTGCATCCTTTCTGCAGCCAGTGTTGTGATGATTAATGGTGGGTTTGGATGGTCTTGTAGGGAAAGGAGGTTATTTTTAAACTGCTTTTGGCATTTTCAGGAAGCATGGAGTACATTTGCTGAGCATCTGAAGAGAGTCACGTAAGTAACACAGAGTGTTTTCTTTTGGAACATCGTGAGATCCACTGGCTTAGTTAAACCACGGTCCCTTCAGTTGCTACTTTTCTGATCTCCCCTGTGAAATCGATAGCACATTGGGAACGCTGCCAGCCAGAGGAATGTGTCTGAGGCAGCAGCTCAGCTCACTGCTTGCACCTCTGAAGGGCTTTAAGTCGCAGATGGTTTCAGCTTAGTGATGTAAAAATACACATTTCCCTCCGCTGAGATCTCATCCGACAAGGGACTGGCACAGAGGGTGCAGGAAACACTGTGTTCTCAAAGGACATGGGATTTGCTGTGCTGGGTGTGAGGGGACAGAGTTTGTCCCTGAAAGAGAGAGAAGTGGCAGAACAGCATGAAAACACATCCCCAGTGCCAGCTCTTGATGTGTGATTGATTCCCTTTTGTCTTTTATGAGTAAAATCCATTGGAATCAGGGTGATGTGCATGACACAACGCAGGGTTACAGCCGTGCTTGAGCCCAACCCCCTTTCGTGTCATTCATGTCAGATTGATGGTTGGACTTGGATGATCCTGTAGGTATTTTCTGACCCAAATGATTCTGTGATTCTGTATCGGGAATAGAAGAACCCACCGGATACGTCAGAGCAAAGGCCCTTGGCATTGTGCAGGTGGTGCAGGCTAGTAAAAGAAAATGGAAGAAAATGTCCCCAGTCATCATGTTCTGGAGGGTAGGAGTGCTGTTAGGTTTGTGCAGCAGTGGTCAGAGAGTCAGCACTGCCCTTTGCTAGAGACTGAATAGGAGTGAAGTGCAGATGGACTCGATGCGCTTCATGTTCTCAGTTAAATGCTTTGGGATGGTAGTCAGGGTTGTCAGCAGATTATGCCTGAAGCTGTTGGTGAATCTGCAGCCTGGCAGCCTGACTGGAAAAGTCCTGGATTAAAAAGGTGTTTCTGGAAAACTGGAATAAGCTGAGCAAGCAAAGGTGATCTGTGGGATGGTGGGGCACTGCTGAGCTGGATCTGAGGGAAAACCTCTGCCTTTGTTCACAGAGAAAGGCTGAAGTAGCTGCAGAAGAGGAGGCTAAGGGGAGACCTTATTGCTCTTTATAGCTACCTGAAAGGAGGCTGCCAGTATTATGGCCTGTAGTGTGTATGTTGCAGAGAGTGCATCGCCAGGCTTTGTCTGCAGGTCTCTTGGGTGACACAAAACAGCCTAAGTGCAGAAGCATTCTGCTTCGATAGTCATCCTCCCTCTTGCCTGCATTAGAGGCTGATGCTCAGGTGAATATTCTGCTGGGAACAGCAGAACTGCCTGAATTAGAAATCAGTGTTTTGTGTGAGAAAGTAAAAGGGAGAGAAATTGTGGAGTGCAGTAACAGCAGTTGAATGAGCAGAGCAGGGTCTGTGTGTGCAGGCTCAGCAAAACACTGGATCCATTCACCACTCACAGCATCTCCAGAAAAGCCAGGCTCCATCACACCTCATGGTTACTTGGAAAGAAAAATGCTGTGAGCCCAGATGTCCCTCTTCCTTCTCCCCTCAGGTTTATGTCCCGTGGTGTGGAATAATCCTGGGGTCAGGTGGAGTCAGCTCTCCTGGCTGCGTCCCCTCCCAGCAGGTGCTGTGTCCCCAGCCTCCTTCACTGTTGGGGTGGAGGCTCTGCTCAGTGACAACAACCTGATCACTCTGTTACCCACCCTGCCATCACCACAGAGCCAAAGCACGGCCCATGCTGGCAGATGGGAGGATTAACTCCTGCCCAGACCCAGCCAGCATGAGCAGAGAGGAGACTGGTGCGAGTTCAGCCAGGCACTCACTGTGAAAACCTGAGAACACCAAACCCTTTCAGACGTGCAGCAGTCCTCTTAAACGCTGAGACGCAGAGCAGTGTCAGCAACATCAGGATTAGTCTTTCTAAAGCCTTTTCCTTTAAGCTGAAGCAGTTATATTGCAGCAGGAAGACTGGGAATAGCAAAGCAATTCCTCATTAGCTCTTCCCTTTGCTCTGACAGCACCCTGAACGTGGTGCTTTGCCATGTGTTGCCGTCGCAACGCAGCTGCAGTACATTTTAAATGCAGGCAAACTGCTGGGGCTGGAACCCAAACGTGATACTGAGGTTGGGGGATGGGCAAAGAGTTAGGGCAGGTTAAGCAGGAGCACTGGAGCAACCCTGGGCTTAGTGGTAATGTAGAGTCTGCAGTGAACTGCATTCAGCCTTTGGAGGATCCCCCTGCCCAGGCTGGTCCCAGGCTATGTTCTGATGCACCAAAAGCAAACCCCAAAGCTGGACACACGTCTTTGCACTGAGAAGTTGGGGTGCTGGGCTCAGCGAGATGTTCTGAGCGGCTCAGTGGGCTAGTGCTGACCCACACAGCATTGAACAGGGTGGTTTGGGGTGATGAACTCACCCTACCTGCTTTGCCATCTGCTTGCTGTCTGAGCTGGGTGTCAGGCCCTGCCAGGTGCCCCATCCTGCCACGTTTGCTGGAGAAATGCTGAGGAAATGTCATGGTTGGGGTGGACACGCGACACAGAGTCAAGACCAATGTGCAAGCAGTCAAAGAAGATACTTTATTAACGCAGCTAGCTCCTTTTTATACCCTTTATGCACACAGGTGTCCTTCCTTTATTGGTACAGCACATATATAAACAAGTGGCCATTGGCATTTCAGCTTCATACGCCCTTGCTCATCTCTTACCAAGTTTCTCCCAGCACGGTCAGCTGTTTACATTCTTCAGGTATCTCTGACTCCTTGTTCTCACAGATACACTTTAATCTGTCCAAGGGTCTACGGACTCTCCATAGCCCCCCGCAGGGAAGTGCTGCTGTCGCTTAATTTGTTCAGCTTTGTGGCCACACAGAACACTGTCAATACTTCTTGATTTTATTCCTCTTGCCATGTTCTGCAGTTGGTTTTGTGTCTCATGAACAGTGAGAAAATGTGGGGAGCTGTTCCTCAGATGTCTAGACTTTGTTACTGGACTCAGTGTCCTGATTTGTATCTGCACTGTTTCACTGGAAGATGTTCTGTATCCCTACGAATGGCTCTGGACACAGCTCTGGGCTTTAGGTTCTTTGCTCGAGGACTCTGCAGAAAAGCAAAGCCATTTTGCAAGTGGTCTGCCCAGAGGTACCTGTGGGAATCCTGCTGGGATAACCAGCATAGCAAATGTGCTTCTGCTGAGCGAACAGAGTTGGTGACTGAACACAGAGGCACAGGGGAGGTGGGAAGTGCGTTTTAAAACAACCGTGATCTGTGGTCCCATCTCCTGCCTCTAACTCTTGAAAAGCTGCCCTTAGCAGTGGACTGGCCTGTGAGGCAGAGTGCATCTCCAGATAATGAGAGCAGTGACATCGATACCTGATGATGGCAGGTGCTGCAGAGTCCTGCCTGTCACTGGTGTGTTTGCACTAGTGTGGCTTCTGGACAACATCTGTGTGATTGGACCTTTTGTTGTTAGTGGGCACAAAGCAAGGAAGAGGAGCTTCCTAGAGGCAGTGCCCTTGCCCATGCATTGAGCCAGAAGGCTGGAGCAGCTCAGAGCCAGTCAGCAGAGCGAGGAGCTGCCGGAGATAAAATCCCCAAGGCACCACAGTAATAGAAACATGAGGACTTAAAAACCAAAATGAAATGTTAAAGGCAGCAGATGAATCTCTCTGCACATGTAGAGGGCCAAGCGCTGGTGGAGTTTCTCACGCAGTGGCTTCACCCTTGTTTGTGTCCCTGTGATCCCCTGCTAGGAGCTTTGGTCTTGGTCAAATGTTTCCGGCAGAGGAAGAAGCTCTTGCTGCAAGAGAAGGTGGGACAGGATTCCAGCCATTTTAATACTTTCTGTCCTCGCTACTGTCCTCAGCAGTAATTGTTTGATGTGGGATTCTCCAGAAATACAGAGTGATTTTTAAATGGACCCTGATTACCTGACTTTGCCAGGGACTGGTTTAGCAGTCAGAGGATGATGCTTTTGGAGACAGCTGGTCTCAGACATTGGAGTTAAAGGCTGGGAATGTATTCATCTTGCGGAAGGCACATCCCAAATGGATGGACAGTGTTGCATTTTCTGTTCAAAGAACACTTCTTCCACATGATTTGTATGACACACAATTGTTGGCAGCTTGCTGACTCAACAGACATTATAATTTGCTGTTAAAGGGTATTGTACCTGTGATCAGACAGTAGGTGATTACTTCCACAAAGCACAACGCTCCTCAGGTTTGGGCTGGATGTTTTATCTGGGGACTCCTCTGTGTGCTTTCAGGAGCTGTTTACCTGACCTCAGCTCTCAGCCACGTAGTGCCTTCTGTGCTCTTCCTGACCGTCTCTGCGTGGGATAAGGGTGGCCTTCCCTCTGCCACCAATGCAGCCATCACCATAAATGTCCTCTGGACCACTTCAACCCCTGCTGTGTTTGAGAGATCCCGCTACACCTTTTCTGTCCCGGAGGATGCTCCTGAGGACAGCCTGGTCGGCACTGTAAAGGCCATTGAGCCACCAAGTAAGTGGTGCAGCTGCGGATGCTCTGTGCTGTTGTTGTGACCGTTAACTGGAGCTACTGGGGGTCAATTACATTTTCATGAAGGTGGGTGTTGTCTGTGCACGCTGTTGGGCATGAAGTAGTGTTCGCTGTTGGAACGTGCAGCAGCTGGTGAAACCACTGCTGTGTCAGGATGCTCCTGAGAACATGTCGTCTCTCTCACATTTTTTGTTGTTATCTCAACTTCTAGATTCCTTAGCAGTGGTTTCTTACAGCATTTCCTCTGGTGACCCACATGGAAGATTCTCTATCGACCCCCAGTTTGGTGTCATCCGCACCAGAAAGCAGCTTGACCGTGAGTCTCAGGCTGCCGTGGTGCTCACTGTTCAGTCACGGCTGGGTAACTCTCCTATACACGGCAGCACCCAGGTCAACATCTCTGTGGCAGATGTGAATGACAATCCTCCCGTGTTTATTACCAGCTCTGATAAGGTGACTGTTTCGCACACCCAGCTTCCTGGCACCGCTCTCTACATTGCCCGTGCAGAAGACAAGGACAGTGGCCTGAATGGGGCCATTAAGTACAGCCTTGCTAGCCAGCAGACTGATTCATTTAGCATCGATCCAGTCCTCGGAGTAGTAAACCTCGCCAGAGCGGTGTCTGCAGATAAGCAGCAGGAGTACACCCTGAACATAGCAGCTGAAGACTGTGGGACACCTCGCCTGTCGTCTTTGCTGGTGCTGACCGTGATTATTGAAGAGCAGAAGATGGGACCTGCTCTGGTTTTCCAAACCCTGGTGTATACAGCAGAAATCAGTGAAGCTGCCTCTCCAGGAGCCCCAGTCCTTCAGATTGAAGCCTGCTCCCTTGAGCCACAAAGTGTTCCTTCCAAGCTGATGTATTCCCTAGAACCCAGCATGGATTCTGCTGTGTTTGGGATCAGCTCTGATACCGGTTGGATTTATCTTCGGAAGCCTGTGGACTATGAACAAGCACAGGTACTAAGCTTTGGAGCTCTGGCCAGCACCACTGAGGGTAAAAACCCCAGGCAAAGGGCAAGTGCCTCAGTAACAGTCACTGTCCTGGATGAAAATGATCACTCTCCTGTATTTACCCGTGAGAGCTACTTCTTTGAAATGGAGGAGCATCCGATTCCCAGGGGAGTGGTCGGCACTGTTACAGCTGTTGACAGAGACTCTGGAAGAAATGGACAACTTTCCTATCTCCTTCTGTCTGACGGGCAGTTCTTCAGGGTGAATTCCAGCACAGGTAGGTGGTGTTTTGTGCTTTGTTCCCTGCCCGATGCTGCTTTTGAGAAGCAGCCGTTCCTACAGGACTGGCAGCAGGGTAAAGCTGTCAGGAACTGCTCTGAGTCTTTGGTTGGTCAGCCAATATTGTAATGCAGAGCTTTACAAGCTGGGGGATGGAATACATTCAATGCCTGCTCAGGGAGAGAGAAGGAACCCTTGGGATTTTATTTCAGGACCTCACTCTAGTCAGTTGCTCCTAAATCTCAGGGCTTGACTAACAAATTAAAACAAGTTTTAAGTTATGGTTTCAGTCCTTCATACGGGAAACATGTCGTCTATGATCCAGATCAGTGGGAAAGCAGAGGTCCTCTGTGAATAACTGTGAGGGTGATCACCACAGCCTTTGACAGTTCACAAACTGCAGTGTTAATGACGACTTCTGTGGGTTACACCAAAGCCAAGTTCACGTTGTACAGGGCAGCACAGAAATCAGAGTAGCTGAGAGAAACTTTTCACTGGACAGGGTGGGCTGCAGCAAATTCCAGCGCCTTGTGGAACAGGTGTTGCATCCACACTGTGTGACTGCAGAGAACACAGCGTGGACACCCCAGAGGAGATATCTGCTTCAGCTAAACATGATCCACAGCCAGCAGAGACTTGCTGTTTGAACTCATATGCCCAGATGTCCTGACCTCGCGGGGAGCAGACGGGCTTTCCTAGAACATCTCTGTATGAATCTCAAGATAAAGCTGTCACTTCAAAGCAGATGGCTCTCGGGGACATTTATGGAGGAACATTGAGAGTTAGTCAAGAGGATCCTGAAATGATCTGTGGTTGGCTCTGTGAAGGATTTTGGTCAACCACAAACCCACAGCTGTACTGAGGATGGTGGAGCAGATGGAGGGGTTCGTGGTCAGATTTACTCACTCGGTTTACCGGAGTGTAGAGGAGGCTTAAGACTTCCTGATTAATATTCAAGTGATGTGTTGTGAATTCCCTAACCCAGGGGCACTGCTGTTTGTCAGCAGTTAAAACATTGCTCAGACAGTGTCTGTTCTGAGGTGTGAGTGGAAGGCCAGATGGATTTCTCTGGAAGTTCAGCGTGTTCATTTGTGCTGCATCTGCTGTACAGCAAAGGGTGTGATGGGGTGCTAAAGGAGAAGCACAAACTGTCAGCAGAGTGTTTCTGTGGTGCGGAGCTTGGAAGACCTGAGGTTTTAACGTCAGCAGCAGGGTCTATCAGAAGTCCTTTGTTGTTATTTCACGTGAAACTTAAAGTACAGTTGCCCTTTCTGCTTCATTTTCTTTTCCATCAGGTGAAATTATAAACTGGGTCGCACTAGACCGTGAAAAACAAGCTCACCACAAGCTGGTTGTGCTGGTGACCGACCACGGGTCACCGCAGCTTAACGCCACCGCAGCCGTGTACATCACAGTGAGGGACATCAACGACCACAAGCCCTACTTCCCTACTGCACAGAAGCTGCAGCTCAAGGTGGGTGCTGCCTGCTCTGAACACCAAACCCCCTGCCCTGTAAGGTGCTGGTAGGGTGGCACTGAAGTAGAAGCACTGCTCATTCTCAGCTGAGACGTGGGTGTGTTTGGGAATTTCAAAACCTGCCAAATGATCACACTTCCCCACCCTGTGTGCTGCCAGGCGTGTTCATGTGTGGTTGTATTTATATGTGCAGGAAGGTGTCTTTTCATTTCTGACCTCTGCCTCAGCTGGACCAAATACTTCTGAATCAGCAGTGTGTGAGAGCCACACCAGGGGATCACTAGGACTACCTTGTTTAACCATTTTCTGAGAAGCTTGGTGCACTGACTGTTAGTGAAGGGGGAAACAGCAGCAGCTAAACTCTGCTGCTGTAGCCCGGACTTTATTGTAAGGCTCGCTCTGTGTGCGTGCGAATAATTCATAGTTCGCTTGATGGCAGGTTGTGGAAGGGCAGCCACCGGGGACACTCGTCACCACTGTCTTTGCAAAGGACTTGGATGCTGGAAGCAGCGGTGATGTGTTGTACTCAGTAGACTCAGGTGAGTGTCAGGTACAGTGTGATTGATAAGAAGTGTAGTAATGGAGCTGTGGAGGGGCCAAGTCTCCAGGCAGGGTTTTGTCTGGTTTGTGTCTGTTAGAGTAAAGGTCCTGTGTAAATAGGAGTCACGGCCGTCAGACGCCTTGTAAGGCATTTCAGGAGGTGCAAGAAGCTATCTTTCTCCACTTCCCCTCTGCACCATCTTCCCAGGGATCTAGTTGCTTGTGTCCCCAGCCAGGGAGCTCACAGGACAGATTAGAGTTGTCACCTTGAGCTGTACAGCTCAGTGTTCAGTCAGTTGTTCAACGTGTTGGAGGAAAGATGATCTCCCTTTTCCCATGACCAGCTGAGGATTTTCCTGCTAGAGGAGTGGTTTATGATAGTCTGAGATAGGGATCAGAGGGATCAGCAGATAATCTGGGCAGACAATGAGATTTGTGGGTTTTAGTTCATGTTTCATCCTTTGTTTGGGATGGTGTTGGCCGGACACAGCTCGGCTGCTTCAAAGCACTTCTCCAGTTTCCCCATAGTTCCTACAATTATTAGCTCATTTGTGGGGTGAGCTGCAGGTTCCAGTTCTGCCTGCAGGAAAGTCAGTGCCAGAGCTGTCCTGAACAGGAACATGAGTGGCCTGGGGCTGTTAACACTGGTGAGAGAACAGATGTGAGCTCTGTCTTTGCAGCGTACCGCTTGTACTGCGCTTTGACGTGGAAGAGAGGCTGTCTGTAGTCAATGTGGAAAATGGGTGTTCGTCCTGCTGTCCTTCACTGTTGGGTCAAAACAGCAGGAGGTGCCCGGGACAGAGCTGTCTATTTTGTTTTTATACCTGCTTTGTTCCTCTGTCTTGAGGTGATCAGTCCCTTTTGAGTGGGGTGTTTGTGGTTGGTGGTAGCGTGCACAGAGAGAGCCCTGTTTCATCAGAGCAGGTGTATCCAGTGTTCCCATCCTTGCAGAGCTTTTCATCGGGTGTCGGCAAAGCTCCAAAGTGGGCTCCACTGGGCTAAAATAAATTCAAGAATCAAACACCGCAGGGCCACATCCCACTCTTTAAGAGCAGGGGGTCTGCAGCTGCTTCTCACCAAGGCTGTGGTCACAAGAAGACTCCTGTGGATTATGTTAACTGAGTCTTTATGGACCCCTTTGACTTCTGTGGAGTAGTGGAAGGACTGTAAGATCCAAACCCTCAAGGGACAGAGAACTGACTTTGCTCTCTTCCACCAAGCAATGCTTAAGAACGGGAGACACTGAGCAGCTCTATTGAAAACCATGCAGTGGAAATCTACGCAGGTAACAACGTTCTGCCAGTTTATGGCTGTCCTGTTATTCCCTTAATTGAAGTACGAGTGGCTGCACTACCAGAGCGGTCTGAGAGGATCGTGGACTTGTGTGTTGTGTATAGTAGTAGTAATTGTATATTGCATTAAATTATCCCCTTAAAGGCAAAGGGGACAGATAGTACCTAGCCCTTGGATGGAAGGGTCATGGCCAGGCAACATGGGAAGTGTTCTGTGGGGGTCTGCACCTCTAATTCTATCCCCTTCTTGTAAACAGCAAATGAGATTCTCTTACTGGCTTCACCATACAGCCCCAGAGAGGACCTCAAGTTGTGAATTTACTAACAGCACAAACTGTGACTGATCTTGCAAGAGTCTCTCTAGAAAGAACAAAAGGATAGAACAGCAGCAGGAAAAAATCAGAAAAGGAGCCCTCCCAGCCTTGGAACTGAGTATTTTCCTGATAAACAAATCCAGAGACTGCTGAGCCGCTCTGATCCCTAGAGATCCCTGAGCTGCTGTTGTTGTTGGTTGGCTCACAGCCTTCAACATCTGGTCTGCTGTTTCATGGTGAAGGACTTGCCTGGTTTGTGTTTACAACAGTGTTTTCTGTTGTAAATACAGAAACACAACAGAAACACTAGTTCTGGGACACTAGTGCCTAAACAGCGTCTAGAGTATGAAGAAGAAAGGCGGTCGGATGTGCAGCCGCAGTGGCTGAACACACGGCCAGCGGGCTGACTGGGAGAGAGCAGGTGGAGGGAGCAGCGCTCTTTGCACAGTTGAAGGACTGCCACGAGGTGAGCTGTGGGTCAGCGCCAGCCTGCGAGAGTTACTGGGTAACTTGCAGTGTTCTCAAGGAGCATTCTGGAGGCGCTGCTGGGATGGCAGAGATGGATTCAGCTGTGAGGGAGGAGCAGTGACAAACGCTAACAAAATACATGAGGAAACGTCTATAAAAGAACAATGTGATTTAATCAACAGATGATTTTTAGCCTTCGAAGGAGAAACTTCCTTCAAAATGCCCTTTCCATGTGTGTGGAAACGCGTCATCACACGGCCGTACCTCCCTTTCTGTGTGATTCCTCGTTCAGACGGAGGAGAGTCCCGGCTGTGTTCAGTGTTCCTGAGCAGTGCTGGCGGTTGCCTGCCTTCCTTTCCAGCTCTTGATAGGTTATAGCAGAGCGTTTATGACAAGAGTCAGTCTGTGTATCTGTGTCGTCGTCATAAACTGCTGCCTTGTGGGTTAAGACTGGCACTGGCATTTACAGCTGGATCACTGCTGCAGGTACAATAGCACTTGGCCACCAGCATCCTGGGAGAAGCCTTGTTTGCTAGCCCAGACAAACGGGCACATGTGATACGTATGTCTGCGGACATGCACTTGTTCTCCAGGGTGACTTTCAGGCAGTGTGCTAAGAGCAGTCCTTGACTTGCAGAGCTCTGCCTGCATTTCTGCAGCGGCTCTGTGGTGCTCAGGCTCTTTGGGGGCCAGGATATTGCTGCCGCCTTCTGTTAAGAAACACAGGGGTGAGACAGCCGAGGCTCTGAGTGTTTGGAACGTGACTTCACTAGGAGATTGTGTTCAAGTGTGTAGCTGTCTGTGCGTACTGAGGTCACGAATATTTGGGAGACCCCAGTGTTACCTCCTGTCTGCTGTGTGGGCACTGTCTGTGGGCCATGACAGCCCTGCTTTCTGACCAGCCAGCTCTCTTTGCTCCAACTCTACAGATGCAAACGTCTCTGAGCTGCACGTAGGACGACTTCATCAGAGCTGAACATCTCTGCTGCTGACTGATTTGCCTGTGTGGATTTGGAGGATGTAAACAGCTTGGTCTCACTTAGGTGCCTATGGAAACACAGCTTTTTACAGGTGCTCTGTGCACCATAGCTGCACTGCGTTGACTTCCCCCACGGTTGCTGATGGGAAGAGTGGCTATTGGGCTGCACACCATAAGAACTCTCAGAGCCAGAAGTGGTTTGTGCAGGGATGTGGTTTAGTGGTGAACTTTGCAGTGCTGAGTCTGGAGCTGGACTCAATTGTAAGGATCTCTCTCCACTTAAGTGATGCTGTGAGTAGAAGTCACAAAGAGCTATTTCCTCTTCTGTGGTTGAATTGTTACTTGCAGCTCTAGAACATGTGTGACATGGTGGAGCGGCAAGCAGGAATTCTAATTACAAATTGCTTGTTAACAGCAGTCCTGGTGAAATCTGTCAGCATAGTGTCCAGTGTTCCCATGTTGCTCTGTAAGATTCCAGCTGCCCTCAGCCAGCTCCTGGTTCAGGGCACTGGCAGGGCAGGGGGCATTGCTGCACTTATGGTATGTTAGGGGTAGATAGGGCTCTTTGCTGGTTTGATCCAGCCTTGTTTGACCCTTCATGCTAGCTCAGGGATGAAGACTTGATTTTTTTTCTCTGCTGCTGTCTCCCAACTTGGAAGTAAGAGCATCGATCAGGGATTATGCACAACTCTCCTGGGGCATCCCTCAGGGCTGTGAGTGGTATGAAACGGAGCCCTTGCTTTAGAATTCCATAGCATTTCTGTATCTTTCTGAATCCAGAGTAAGTGGCTCCCGAGACCAATAACTTTTTCCTTCGGCAAAGGAAGAAGTGAAACCAAATGAACCAGAGGGATCCAGATGGGTGCCTCAGGTTCCCTTTCCCCTGGGTCTTGCTCTTTCTTACTGTTCACAATGATGCTCAGTTCTCTGTAGACAAGCTGAAGAGATCTACAGTAACTTCTGACCATTGCTTCCCCACAGAAGGTACAGGACACTTCCAGATTGATGCTGTCAGTGGGGAGTTGAGAACAACTCGGCTTCTGTCACATGCGGAGCGATCAGACTACAGAGTGATGGTCACAGCCAGGGACCAGGGGACACCTTCACTGCAAGGACATGCTTCTGTTCACATCCAGGTACTTGTTCCTGGTGCACAGGCAGTTCTGTTAGACACCCTTCTGGGAGGAGTTAGAGAAATACATTGGGGAAAACCCAAAGTTCAAAAGTTGTAAGCATCCATCCCTCTTCTGTTGAGGGAGGAGATGAGAGGTCAGGCTGCTGTTGATTTAAGAACACAGTATTCCGGGTTGTGTTGCAAATTCAGGCTGTTAGTGCTTTACTAGAGGGTCACTGTGAATCTTGGAAAAGCCAAGGAAGGCATCCAGGCAAGCAGGATGAGAAAGAAGTGTCAGGAAGGGCTAAGAGCAGGAGAGAAAGCAGAGGGATTTTTCTCCACTCTGTTCCTCTCTTCTCAGAGTTCTGTTCCTGCAGTCCAGTGCCAGGAGAGCTCCTTCCTTTGTGCTGGCAAACTCATTCAGGGAAACATTGCGGTCTCTATGCTTGCGTTGCAGGTGATCCCGCTTCCCGGAGGGAGCTCTGTTCTCTCACAAGGTTTCAAGCACTTTGTCCTACCAGAGAACTTCAAACCTGCACGAGTGTTGAAGTCCCTGGAGTGGCCCGATAATTGCCGATCAGCTCAGAGGAAGCTGCATTTTGCTGTCGCTGAAGATGATGACGATGTTCCCTTTGAAATAGACAGTTTGACAGGAGACCTTTTTCTTTCCAAGGAGCTGGACTATGAAACAGCTTCACACTTCCTTGTGCAAGTTGTTGTAAAGGATTATGACAGTAATCCTCCGCAGAACAGCACAGTCTTCCTCAGTATTGATGTAGACGATCAGAATGACCACTCTCCCTGTTTTCCAGATGACTTGGTAGTGATTGGCGTAGAGGAAAACGTTCCTGTGGGCACCCTGGTTCACACATTCGACGCCAAAGACGGAGACGGCGGTTATCTGAACAGCAAAGTGCAGTATTCCCTAGAAATGAGGGGTGGGGGGGGAAATCCATTTCTTATTCACCCCTTGTATGGCACCTTGACCACAGCTTCTCCACTGGACAGGGAGACTACTCACTCTGTGGTTCTCACCGTGACTGCAGCAGACCAGGCGATCAGTGCGGCCGACCGCAGGCTGGATTCGCTGGCCGCAAGGATTGTTATTCTAGATGTCAATGATAACAGTCCCAGCTTTGTGTCTTCACCTGTGTCCTGTGTCAGGGAGGATGTGGAGGTGGGCTTCCTCGTGCACCACATAACTGCCAAGGATCCTGATGAGGGGAGGAATGGACAGGTTACCTATCACGTCCTTTCAGGCAATGAAGACCAAATGTTTGTGCTGGATAAAGTCACAGGTACCGTAACTGCTGCTCTCTGGCGTTTATTCTGCTGGGCTTCTTGTGGGGATGTTTCCGTGCTGAGAGACCACCACGCTGTAGTGCAGTAGGGAATGTGGAGAGGGAGTTGTGGTGAAACACCTTGTTCTTCTACCCACGTGCTCTAGGTGTGCGCACATGCACCTTGCTGTACCTGTGCATGAGGAAAGTCCAAGTCCAGATCACAGAATGTGCTTGATGCTGCTAGTGGAACGAGTTCAGTGCAGGCTCAAAGAGCTGCAGAAATTAATCCCTCAGTCCTCTGAAGTTCAGTGGTTGCTGACTGAGTTGTGGGGCTGTGACACTGTCTGCACACAACTGCAGGTTTCACCTGGTAGTTGCAATGTTGTCTGGTTCCTACGTGGATGTTGATCCGTTGTGTGATAGAGCTGGCGCTGATGTGTACAGGTCCAGGTTGCAAACCTGATGTGCAAAAGCAGGCCAACATTTGATGGACTCGAGGCATGACATTTTAATCTCAATAAAAGGAAATGGCTGGATGTCACTGGAATATTCCATGAATTCCAGTTTCCACCAGTGTCAAAATGAGTGTCCTGGGCCGGTTACTGTTCTGAAGGAGAGAATCGCAGGTGCTGACTGACTCTGGAGTCTGGCAGCCTGATGTGAACGGTGATGCGACAGTGAAGCTGTGAGTGCTGGCAGAACTGGGATTGTAACCTGGACCAGAGTGTGTTTTTAATGCCCCTTTCTTTACAACAGGGCTCTTAACTACAGCCCAGCTTTTGGACCGGGAGCTTCAAGAGCGCTACAGCCTGACAGTCCTGGCTCTTGATGAGGGCAGCCCAGCTCTCTCTGCCACACAGGTTCTAACTGTCACTGTTCTTGATGTGAACGATGAGACCCCGATGTTTCTGAAGCAGACTTATGAGACTACAGTTCTTGAAAACCAAAACCCAGAAGAGTTTGTCATCAAGGTGGAAGCTGTGGACAGAGATGCAGGTAGTTTCTGCCCTTCTGCTGTTATGATTTCACTGTGGCCTGGAGCAGACCGATAGGTGCTGCTGCCTGTGGTGCCTATGGGTCCAGCTGCTGTGCTTTTCCCAAGGAAATGGATGGAACTGGAGGTTCAGCACATGGCTTTTGATTTGGACTCTCAACCTTTATCCAGGATTTGAGTTGTGCTCTGGCAGGTGTGTGAGTGCAGGATGCTGCTTGCGTGATGCAGAGCAGCTCCTGCACTGTGGCTTTCCCAAGCTCTGGTTGTAGTGCAGCAAACAGGGTTTGACTTGGTCCAAGTTAACAGCTGAATTGCTTTGAACAGGGTGAGAGCAGTTCCCCAGGCAGGGGCTCCTGGTTTCCTATAGAACCAGCAGCATGCAGTGGTCTTTGCTAGCCAGGGAGTGGCACTGTCATCCAAGATTTTCCAGCCAGCTGAGCTGTGAGTGAACCTTGGGAACAGCTCTGGGTTTTTAATGGGGTTTTAGATACGTAAAGAAGTTAGTGCATCAGGCCCTTAATGGATGAGTGAGCAGGGGTGGTTCACAGGCTCTTTGAGTCACAGGTGAGGACCATGAGAGTGAGCAAAGGTGTGAGAGAGTCTTTACATTAGTCCTTCTAGTTACCCACTCTCTTGAATGATCTCGAATACTTGTGATGCTAAAGGCACCTGGAGCTGTGCTGAAGGACCTTTTCACAGGTGATACTGTGCACAGTGCAGACACTTGGTGTGATGTGAAGTGGTTCCACAGAGCCTGTGCTCTGCAGTAGAGGTGACATCTGGAGAGAGGATTCAATAGGTGTGACAGCACTGCTGCGTTTGCCCCAGAGGCTGTCTCAGCTGTGGAGACTGCTGTATTATCGTGGGCTCACTGTCTGCTCATCTTCAGTATGGTTTAGGGTTGTGCCGTCCAAAAAGCAGGTAGAACATCACAACTTACAAGTAAAACAGTTCTCTGTATGCAGTAAGATTGTTGTCTGAATATAAGCGTGAAGGCTGGTGTGAGCTCGTCAGGGGGCTGTGTAGAAGAGTAGCTTCCTCACAAGTATGTAAAACGTTTAGAAACTCGGATGGATGGATGGGTGGATGGCCCTGTGGAGATCTTCACAACAGCTGAGCAGCACCACATTCTACCTCTGTACCTCACTCTTTCAAGTGTGTTCTTTTATGGATCACACTACACTGAAAAAGGGCAGGTTTTGAAGTAAAAATGTGCAAGATGCTGGAGAAAAGAAGGGAGAATTGGCCTGAATTCCTCTCTCTCCTTTCTCCATCCCTTACGTTTGGGAGCCGTTGCGAGGAGGGAGCAGGGGTGGGCTGGCAGGGTGCAGTGGAAGTCCAATGCACTGGGTGGCACAGCATGCCTTGTGTGGATACGGTTGGGTCTGATGGTTTCTTGCTGCTGTTTTTGTAAAAGTACACCTTCCAGTAACCACAGCCCTGCTGTTGGGGCTTTTTCTCACAGTCGCTTGATTTGGCCTCGAGCGCTGTGCATCTAACAGTCTTGTTCCACGCGGGTTCTGAAGTGATGCTTATGGCTTAACAAAGTGTAAGGGTATCGTAGCACTGCCCATCTTCCCTTCATTTTTAGAGTAGAACGACTCCTCCTAAGTCGCTCCTTGTATTTTACACCACACTTCATTTCTGCTGTATTTGCTTTTTGAACAGCTGTTCGCTCTCAGCAGTGTTTCCATAGTCTCAGCGCAGGGCTTTCTTCACAAATTCCACGACTGACCACAGGGAGGAATCGTTTCCGCTGGCAACATCGGCCATCACCAACCTTCTGCTTTGTCTTTTGACTTCTCTCCCTGTGAAGGAAAGAGGGAAAGCAAGCAGCCATCACCTTTCTTGTGTTTGACCTGAGTTTTTACCTTGGTTGCAGATCAAAATGCCTCTGCCCTCCTACTTAAACTTTTGCTTGTGATGTTTTTCTTTCCTGTGGATATCCGTGAGGTTTCTGTGAACTTAGAGGGCTTTTCCAGCCTCAATTGTTCTGGGATACCGTGTGGTTCTGTGAGATGGCTGACCTGCGAGTCCTGACAGGACTTAGGCACCTACCTGCACAGTAATGAGCAGTTAGAACAGGTGGACGTGCCCAGAAATGGAAGGTTTGTTGATACTAGTCGGTGTCTTCCTGGTAAGAGAGCGTGCTGTTGACTCTGGGTGATGTTAGCAGCCTGATGCTCTACCTGACATCCCACTGAGAATAAACTAACTTCCTTGGACAGAGCAGAGGACAAGCACATAGAGTTACAGCCCAAGTGAATCCTCTCGTGTACTGTGTTGATGTGTCAGCTTGTCTGGAGACATGGCCAGAGCACCCAGGAAAGTGTCTGGGGGTCACCGAGTGCCCACAAAGCAGCACCTGGACAAGGATTTGAAGCTAATTAGTGCTTTTGTGCTGATGAAGAAGTTGTTTCTCACTGCATTACAGGTAGTGTTTTTCAGGGAGGGGGCGAAGAAAGAGACAAACTGTAGATCTGGATCCAGTGTGGGTGGCTGTTTTACTGAGACTTCCCTTCTGCTTCTCAGGACTGAATTCTCTGCTGCAGTATGAAATCCTCCCAGGACCTGGTTACGAGACATTCAGAATGACCGCAGACAGCGGGGAGCTCCTGACAGCTGCATCACTGGACAGGGAAGCCCAGGAGGTTTTCAGTATCACAGGTAATGGTGGTGTGCAATAGTGGTGAAAGCCTGTAGGGTGGGAAGTGAGACTGGCTATGGGGCTGCGCTCAGCGTTACCTTTATCAAGGCTGTCTGGACGAGGTGGAAGCTGTAGGACCTTCAGTCACGGAAAAGCGAGCGCTCTCTGCGTAGCACGAAGAACAGCCACTGTGTAAATCTGCTCTGCTTTAAATTGTTCTCAGTTCTGGTTCGAGACAGAGGAGCCCCATCGCTGTCAAGCACTGCGACAGTTGTCTGCACAGTGCTGGATGAAAACGATCACTCTCCCTCGTTCCTCCTCCTTGCCCCCGAGATCCGAATTCCCGAGAACCATCCCCTGGCTGTTGTGTACGTTGCTAAGGCTGTGGATTTGGATGCTGGCAAGAACGCAGCTCTCAGATACAGAATAACTGGTAAGTTGCTCTCCACAGGCTTAGTTAGCCCCAGTCAGGAGCTGGTAACGACCAGTATCCAAGTTCTGGACTGGTCTTCATTTTACCGGGCCTCTGCTCCCGTCTTGTCCATGTGCTTCTTTCATGTGGGGAAAAAGAGGTTGTCGTGGGCATTAACCAGCCCTGTCCAGGCACAGTCTCAGCCTGCTGTCCGGTTTTGAAATGGTGCAGAAGAGAAAATCCTCCCAAGTGGTGTAGGGAGAGGCTGATCACCAAGGCAGAGCTTTGCCCTTCAGGTTATAGTTGCGGAAGCTCTAAGCGGAAAGCTGCTCTAGCAGGTAAGGGCAAGAACTGACTTTGGATTTGGATTTGAACTGACTTTGGATTTGTATTTAATTTTATTTCATGAGAGCTGCTTTCCCTCTGCAGTCAGCAGCGTCACGCTTGGCTTTCATACTCCAGGTGCTGCCTCTGTCCGCTTGGCCAATGGAAGCTCCACAGCTTTTCAGTCTCCGGCAGGATCTTTGCTCGAGTAGCTGCTCTCTGTGCTTGCTGGGTTGTTTTTGGGGGTTTTTTGTGCTTGCAAGTTTTCTGGGATTTAATTCCATGACCTTGTACGAGCTGAGCCTGCCTCTGGTCTTTCAATGTCTGTACAGCACGTGCACCATTCACCTTCGCTAGAAACAGTGGCTGTTCTGTCCACTGCTTGCTCATTCCCTCCCCGTCCCCACAGCCTGACTTGCCCTTGTTCACTCCCAAGAGATGGGTCTGTAGAAGAGAGCAAGCAGCAGGCACTTAGGGGTGTCAGCTGTGCTTTATGGGCTTCTGAAATGTGACTGCGCTGGGAAGGGGTCGCCTGCAGCAGTAGAGGCCAGAGGCTCTGTAAGGTGGGCTGTTTGGGGGACGTACATTGGATGCTGACTGTCACTGCCAGCCACAGAGTTAAATGAATCTCAGGTTTTAACACATAGAGGAATAAAATATGTGAGAGCCCCGTGAGCACAGCAGCCGTACAAGCACTTGGACCGCGTTGAGCACAGGGATGCTCACCAGGGATGCTTTGTGATAATTCTTTTTGATTTTTCAAAAGGTGGAAATGTGGGAGAATACTTCACACTAAATAGCACTTCAGGAGCACTGCTGGCCGCTCGAGGCTTAGACAGAGAACATGTCAGCAATTTCACTCTTACAATTGAGTGTCATGACCTGGGCAGCCCCTCGAGGAGCTCTGCTGCACAGCTCCATCTAACTGTCTTGGATGAAAACGACCATGACCCGTTGTTTGCAAAGACTCAGTACCAGGTCACTGTGAGAGAAGGCGTAGAGGAAGGCTCCCCCATCCTGGACCTGTTTGCTTCTGACAGAGATGGAGGCCTGAACGGGGAAGTGATGTACTCCCTCATCGACGACACATTTGGAGCGTTTGCCATTGACAGCGCGACGGGGACTATAGTTACTACAAAGGCACTGGACCACGAGACCAAATCCCAGTATACGTTTAGGGCTGTGGCAAGTGACTGCAGCCCTCATTTGCCAAGAAGCACCACTGTCAGTGTTGTGGTTCATGTTGATGATGACAATGACAATTGCCCTGTTTTCTTGCAGAACCCTATCAGGGTCTTCCTGCCTGCTGAAACCCCTGTGAATGAGACAGTGGCCACTGTGAGAGTGGAGGATGTGGATCTGGGATCGAACGGAGCTGTTGTTTTTGGTTTGGCTACAACAGAGACGCTATTTTGTATCAATGCAAAGACAGGCGACATCGCTCTTCAGGAGCCCTTGGCTTCCAAGCCTTTCAGGACCCAGTTGCTAGTGACGGCTTCAGATCAGGGTGCCTCACCTCGAACAGCCACAGCTATGGTCATTATCTTTACAGAAGAGCAAGAGGAGGAGATCTCATTCAGCCACAGCCTGTATGAAGCCAGCGTGCCTGAGAACAGTGCAGCAGGTGGGCATCACCCCCACATCCTGGGGGCTGTTTTGGAAGGGTGATTGTAGTGAGTAGTGTAAGAAGGCTTTTCCTGTGCAGCAGCAGGGAAAGTTTGGATGCAGAAGAGACCTGTCTGTCGCTCCCAGTGCATGAGCACAGCAGAGCATGGTCAGTTAGTGGGAGCTGTCTGGATCCTGGCTTCTCTGCCCACGTACAGCAGTGCTGCTTACTGTACCCAGCAAGCTCCCTCACCAAAGGCAGTGTTTCCATCTCTCAGTTGGGAAAGCAGCCGTGGGTTCACTCCTTTGGCAGAGTGACTGGAATGTTCTGTGGACAGTGTTTGCTGGGTTCGTTTCTTGCTGCACGCAGGGTCAGATGAGGTGGGTCATGTCTGCCAGCTGCAATGTGATGTTGCTGGCTTTTGTAGACCCTTTCATGAGCTGGGGCAGCTTTCGCAGATAATCCCTAAACACCTTTGTCTTGATGTTTAAAAAAGCTTTTCATTCCCTGAGTCTGACCACGATTGCAAGTACTTTTGGATACCCTGAGATGGAATTTCTCAGTGACTGTGAGCAGCAGGTACCTCATAGCCCCAAGCCCTGATTTACTGACTTCAGCAATGTACAGTGGTTGGTCCTCACTCTGCACTAGAGAACCTGCCCAGGGGGAAGTGTTGCTTCCAGAAGATGCTGTTGGGATGTCACAATGTGTGATACTCCTTGTTATCTGTCTTTTCATTGATCTACCCACCCAGAGCCAGTTGTGGGGATGTGTGGTGGCCCCTGGAGCCTGGGTGTCACCATGGTTTTGCCAGAAGCGGGGAGCTCTGGGCTGTCACTTCTGCCTCTCCTTGCTGCAGTGGGGCTTGTGTTTGCAGAAGCGCCCTCAGGACCTGCTTGTCTGGCTTCCCAGCCCCTGGGGTTTGCTCTGTTCAGGAGAGATGGGATTAACCTGCATTAACTCTGCATTAAATTTCTTTCTAGTTAAGAAAAAACACTAAAAGGGAGAATAGGCTTCGTTAGGCTGAAGGAAAGGAAGTAGTAATCAGGGCTTTGTGGCAACATATAACTGATCTGATCCTACATTTTCCCTAGTGTTGGTACATCCCTGGCTCAGACTAGACAATGCAGCCTGAATGCAGAAGTACCTCGAGGAGCCGTGGCAGCAGCCACATGTTCTCCTGTTCAATCTATAAAACATAGGAGTAAGATTCTATTTAAGAAGTTTTGATTAAAGGGCTTCAGCAAAAGCTTCAGGGTAAACAGAATGGTTTAAAAGTCTATTTGCTCAGCAGATCAAATTGTTTTTAGGAGTTTGAGTGTCCCAAACCCTAATTGGGGTTTGGCTCTGCTTGTAGATTTTCTTATTTATATAAACATCAGTAAATACAAAATATTGTACATTTCAGTGGGGAAAGATGTCTGTTTGTAGTTAAACCTCTCCTAGCAGTTAGCTTACAGGGGGTATGTGATCCTGGGCCCCCTACAAGTATGGGTGTTGCTTGTGTGCTCAGTCCAGGGCAGAGCTACATACTGATGAGTGGTAGAACTGGCTTTTCCTCCTGATCTCATTTCTCCCTTAATGAACAGAGTGGGGAAAATTCTAAGTTTACTTTTAGAAGAATCAAAGGTCTGAATAGGCTGAATGACAAAGCCAGGTTTTAATTAACACAAAACACATCCCTTGGGCGAGTTCTTCAGGAGTTAGTCCCTGCGGTCAGGCTGGTGAGCAGGGTACCTAAAGCATCAAGATACATTAAAATGCAGTCAGGCTGTCTGAAAATAACCCTTAAATTAAAGATTGTAGGTCACTCTTCCCTTCCTTTAATGTTCTTAGTTTGTGCAGAAGTCGACTGCAGAGCGTTTTACACCTGTCTGCCTGATTTCTGCTGTGATCCTCATCTCCCCTCCCTGCAGTAGCTCCAGCGATGCCATTCCAGTCTGCTTTGCATCCAGAGAGCCGCCTGTGTCTTTGTTTTCTCCAGGATAAGCGTTACTGCATCAGACGAAGGTCATGAGTGTTTGAATCACAGACAGTCAAAGTGATGAGCTCCAGTGACTGGGTGCCTGTAAACCTTCACTGCTTGAAGGAGCCCTTTTCTGTGGAGGGTATCAGAAATACAGGGAAGTTGTTCTCTGCCAAAAAGAAGCTGTAGATAACTTTTAACTACACAAAAACCATGAAACTTAAAGGATTAGGATTTGAGGACCAAGAGCAACAATTCATTAACCTAACCCCTGAAAAAAGGGAGTTTTTCTTAAACAGGGAAGCAAAAGAGGAAAAAGCCTGCTGGCAGCACTAGAAGATAAATAGTGACACTCTTTGAACCCTGAGGTTTTTTCTGACCTGCAGCTGTGCTCTGAGGATGCTGTGAACAATGGCCCTTGCAGACTTCTAAAGTAAATCAAAGTTGCTCAGCAATGAAAATTCAACCTACAGCCCCTTATTTTAGTTCCCACAAAAAAAGCAGAGTAGTGTTTGTGTCAGTCTGTACCTGTGAGGCGGCTGGATCTCATTCCAGAATCTCTCCAGTATCTCTGCAGTCTATTGGCCGTTATGGAGAAGTGTATCTGCCAACACCAGCATCGCTCTGCCTGTGACGGTCAGATTTTAGGAGCAAATGATAAACTATTGAAAACAAAAGGTCCTGGCTGTAAGAATTGATAAGTAACTGTTAAAATCGAGAAGGCAGAGGAGAGTTGTGAGAGCAGTGTTTCCTCTAATTGTTACACCACAGATAAAGTCCTTTCCTCCAACACCCAAGCCCTGTGTAAGGTGGCAGCCTAGCTAGCTGTCTGTGATGCTGTGCACGAGAGCTCAGCTGGCAGAGCAAACTCACCCCACTGCAGCTGCATGGAACCAATTACCATTCCATGAAATAACTGAAGCCCGTTAGAATCCGATACCACATGTTCTGAACAGCTTCAGAACTTCAGAGTCTGGATGGTGCATTATGAGTTTGCTGTGCTTCTGTGGGGTGTACTGGTTCCCTTTATGATATGTATGATGGCCGTGAACGAGCACCTAGCTGAGCACAGGGGTGTTTGGCTGTGCATCTGCCACTGACCACATCTCTGTAAAGCTTTCTACGGTGAACATGATGAAAGGTCTCATTGGTCCCACAGGTACGTCGCTCCTGACGGTACAGGCTCATGAACGCAGCTTTACAGGAGCACACATCACTTACAGCCTCTTCAGTGACAAGGAGGGCATTTTCTCCATTCACCCCATCACAGGTACGGGTGTTGTTACAACAGAGGTTTAAGTGTCTGTGTGTAAAAATTGTGGTCTTTGAATATTAATGATTCCACGTTCCTACCACTAGAGCAGAGTGTAGGTGTCTCTAAGTGTTAATTGCAAAACCAAAGACCTGCATGTTTACAAGACTGTGGGAAGAACCTGGGCACTAGAACTCCTGCTTGAAATGCTCAATTCTGATTAATTACTGATGAGCAGGTGTTGGGAGTTGATAAACTACTGCTTTGTGATCCAGGGTGAGGCACTACTAAGGAACAAGATTAACAAAGTCCTTTAAAAACATCCTTAGTGTAGGAAGCACTAGAACCTTTGAGCAGAATGGTCCTTGCTCCAGACAGACTTTGACAAGCCTGGCAGGTTATTTGGGTGTTCTGTTTGCTTTCTGCGGCAGGTCTGCCTTCCTCTGCTTTTCTGGGGCAGGAGAGCAGTGTGTTTCTTGTTTGGGAGGAGGTGCATTGACATCCTCTCCTCTGAGGATGTGGGACTGTAGCTGTTGTGGTTGCTTCTCAGCTCCTAAACACCTGTGACAGCAGAGGTTGCCTTCTGAGTAGCCGCAGTCTTGCTGGGGTCGTACAGTCACGCAGGTTTCCTCAGAAACCCTGTAAATAGTTTGAGTTCATAACACGTGGCTTTTGTCCTGGGTTCCTGGAGGCTTTCAGTGTCTCCAGGCATCACCTGGTATGTTCTAAAGCCATCGTGTGTGATGCTGAAGGGCAGTTGACATTACGGGGGTTTGCCTAGATGAGGGGCACTCAAGGTACACATGCTTCATTCCTAAGTCCTGCTTATTGTGCCAAAATAGGATAGATTGATCTGAAAGGACACCTCAGACTCAGGAAAGGGAATCTTCTACAACACCATCTCGAAAAGAAATCCAGTGGAGTTTCCCTTTTTTTATCAAGCCAGGCTGAAAAGGGCTATGTGATGTTTTTAAGAGCCTCATGAGCTCCCTCTCCACTAACAGCAGTGGCGTTTCTGTAGCGCTGGATGCTGCAAGTCATCTTGTGATGTTCTGGAGCCAGTGTGGTTTCTTCTGTTTCTTGGAAAACATCAATGGAATTGTGACCTTTCAGGACCCTTTAAGAGCAGTTCTTGCCTCAGCACGAACTTTGACACCGCTAACTCTCTACCCATTGTGTTTATAGCAAAAGTATTTCAAGCTATTCCAGTGCCCTTCCTGCCGCAGCTATTCTGAACAGCCAAGGGGCTGCTCCACTTGCGTTTTCCAGTACTGACATTAACGAACCCCTCTGTGACAAAGTCTCTCTGTCGCGTGTCCAGTGCAGCAGACTGTGCTAGGGACGTCACCACCGCGCTGCCGTGCATTTGTCCGCGTGCGTGTGCCACACCTCGGTGTTTACGATGTTTGGTTTTAAAAAACCAGGTGCAATCACTGTGAAAGAGCCAACACTTCTTGATTATGAAGTTAGAAATAAAATCCACCTCTCCGTTTTGGCTGCAAACCCCCGGAGCTCGGCGCTCTGCGCGGTGACAGTGTCAGTGCAGGATGTGAACGACAACGCACCGAAGTTTGAGCAAAGCTATTATGGAGCATCGGTGTGGGAAGGCCACAGTCCTGGAACAGCAATCCTGCAGGTCAGTGGAAATACATCTTCCCAAGCCTGGTGCTGTAGTTAAAGAGAAGTTTGGTTGATCTGTTCGTTACTACAGCCCTGCTAGGTCTGTCCTGGATCACACTCTCTTAGAAACTGAGAATGGGGTTCTTGGTGCTGCTGCTTTGCTTGAGTCTCTAAAATAGTCAGTTATTTCTGTAGACCACATGTCAGGTGCTTCATTCAGGTTTGTGAAGTTGAAAGAGAATCCTTTATCTTCTTAGGTGCAGCTGCACAGCTCCTTTGGTTTTAAAATGGTGTGTTTTCTTTTCTCTCTTCAAGTAGTGGGCAAACCCCTTCCAAAGCTGAGGCACTGGCTGCACTGTGGGCTGGGTCTTGCATTAATGCACCTACTGACAGGGCTGTCACACCAAAGACAATCCTTTCAGCTTGTGTAGTAGAGTCAAACCCAAGTGTTTAGTTCAAAACCTGAAGCCTAAAGAGCAGCTTGTGTAAATGTCCATGTGCAAATACTTCTCCTGGATGGCTCCTTTCTCTGAAAGTGCTTCCAGCTTTAGAGCCACATTAGAGCAAGAGGTGGCACCAGCTGGACTTAGAAGAACCTGTCATTTCCCCAGTCCATGTTCTTGCATTGCAGAGTTGAGGATCATGTTAGGTACTGAAGATACTCCTCCTTCAGAGAACAAATGAGTGGAAAGCTAGAAATGCCTCCAGGGCCAAAGAATCAGCAGCTGATGGACATTGTACTTAGAGAAACATGTCTGGGAATGGAGAGAAATCCAGAGGCAGTCAGCCCAGCTGTGCAGTCACAAATTGACACCAGAGTACACCCCGTTCCGCCTGTTTAGTGTGACTGGTTGCCTTTGCGGTGCCTCGGGTCCCGTCCTTTTCACAATCTCATTCTCAACCAGCAGAGTACAAAGACAACTTGTCAAAAGATTCTCTGAGAAACCTGCTAGCCGTTGTCCAGTGTGCTTTACCCTGTAGGTTTCGTAGCTTCCTCCACTCTTTTGCATCTGCTGGGTTGTATTTTAAAATGGAACTGACCTTTTCCATGAATCCCCATGAAGGTGTAACTCTGCTCACTCTATTGCTGGTCTGTCTGTGCAGCAGGAGTCGTTCACGGGCCAGTCCTAGACCCCTGAAAAACACAGGCAGTGTTCCGACACCAAACTTCGAGACAGCAGCAGTGTAGAGTGCTTAGAGTCAGCCCTAGCACTTTGTGTAGCTCAGTTTCAGATTGCTCAGGAGGAGGTACGTGTGCATCCTATTGTAGCTGATGAGCAGTTTTCTGACCTCACCTGACACTTCTGTTGGGGAACCAGTGGGATTATTTGCTTAGATCTAAGCAGCTAAAGGTAGCCAGGAGTAGATGACTACAGTACAGGGCTTTATTTTGTGAAATGTCTTTCTGCCATTCTGAATTGAGCTTCAGTTCTGTTCCCAAGCAGGTGTTTGCCAGTGACCCGGACAGTGGGCTGAATGGAGAAACCGAGTACTCCATTCTGTCTGGTAACCACGATGCAGCGTTTCTCATCGATCCAGCACGAGGAATTTTGACAACTAACTCGGTCCTAGATCATGAAAACACCCCGTCTTACAGGTCTGTCCACAAGGGTCTTACAAAAACATGTTCTGGTTTGTTCGCTCGAACTTGAATTGCTCACGTTGAGTGTTCTGTAGCTTTCTGTGCACAGAGCCTGGGCGCAAGGCAGGCGGCACCGACGACGGCGGCACTGCAGGTGCCACCCAAACCCAACAAGCAGGGATGTGGTCTTCTCTTTAATTACACTACAGTTAACTTCTCTCCCTCATCATCTGGTAAAGATGCTCCTGTTCCTTGTTTCCATCTGTAAGGTGACTTGGATTGATGGGTTTTCCTGTTTCCCCAGAAATTCAGAGTAAATCGGACCAAGTGGGACAAGGTGATTTGTCCTTGTAGATGGTGCCATAATGGGAATTAGAGAGCAAATAAGCTATGCCTTGAAAAGACAGTAAGAGTGCACAGACTCATCAGCACACCCCTTCTGTTCACTGCCCTCTCAACAGAAAGCTGATTTCAGCAGATTCATCAGTAGAAATCACCTTTTTAAAATTTTTCACGTGGCTCTGAATTCAAGTCAGTTTTTCTATCCTCTTGGACCTCAAGATCTTAACTGTCTCGTCAGGATTGTTATGAACCAGAAGAACTTGTGAAGATCATAGAATCATTAGGGATTGGAGGAGACCTCAAAAGATCATCTAGTCCAATCCCCCTGCCACAGCAGGACCACCTAGATCAGCAGAATATGGTTCAAGTTTTTCATATCAGTGCAATGTGAGAATAGTGTCCTCAGTGTTAACCTGACCTATGGAACCCGTGACTAAGAGGTTATTGTCCAGGGTTTGGCTGAATCAGAAACACCAGCTCTGAATCCCAGTCATCTAAACCATGTTGTCTGCTCCACCTGTGATCAGTGCTCTGGAAGGGTGTCTGCAGTGAAGCCTTTGAAGGAAGGATGTTTGCTGTGGATGAAGCTTTAGACATCTAAGTGCAACAATCCTCTCTCTGTCTTTAACTGGGTGTAATTGAGGATTTGGGCTGGAATTCCAGTCTTTTAAACCCTTTGTTACAGGAAGCTGAAGCTTTCTGTTCCTTCTCTTTATTAGTAGGCTCTTAATCTGCACATTGTGATGTGGGCAGTGAATAGCAAAACAACCTTTCAAAACCTCTCCTGTTCCATTTCAAACTGTTGCCGTTGGTTCTTCCACATTCGCAGGGAGCTGTTTATTTTATCTGAGTAGAAGGTTTTTATCCCTGGAAGTTCTAAGCCACTCGTAATAGAAGCTATAGTGTGTTTGTGAGAGTTTGTTACTGAAACTGTAGAAAGTGATTATCTTCCGGGAATATTTCCACATGCACCTCCTCGGTATGAACTCTAGAAGAATTCCACGTTCTCTGTGGCGTTACCCGTGGTCACTAGTGGAATTCCAGCCTTGCTGCAATTCAAGTTCTGTTCTCTCTGCGTTACAAACCACAAGGACACCACGGCGCGGCTCGGAAGCGGAGGTGCTGCAGTCCGCAGCCTTGGTGTTCCGTAAGGCCGTGTGGCTATTTAGGAAGCCATATCTGTTTGACGTGTTCTACAGAGACGGTGACTTAGAAGAAAGAAGGTGAAGTGAAGCATTCAGAGGTCTGCAGGGAGACCCAGAAATGCAACGCGACACACAAGCAGCTGTTAATTCACAAAACATCTGGTTTAGATGCCAGCCTCTGGCTGTCTGTGTTTGCACACAGGTGGACTCCTACTGTTGTCTGTCTGTTCCTCTCTTACAGCACCTGCTGAGAGCGATCTTCTGGATCATCTTTAAGGCTGGGGAGTGATGATTACTACTCCAGATAATCTTTGTTACAATAAACATTTGCTCTTCGCTGTTCAGAAGCTGCTTCCCACAGAGAGTAAACATCCTGTGTCTACGATTATCGTGGACAGCAGCACCTACTGTTTTCTGCACTCCGTTGTGTGTGGAAATCGAGCACTTAACAGCGCCTACTACCCATCCTTACAGAGGTGTGACATGGAATACAGGCGAACTCGAACCTGACAGTGTGCGTCTGCTCCCCCTGGAGTCCCTGCCGTTGCCAGTCTGTGCCCACACACGGGGTTTGCACTTGGCCAGTTCCGTATGTGTTGTACCAGTGGTTAGTCTGTGCCTGTGCAGGCTGAAGATGGCTCTGGATGTGCACAGTTCTCACCTTCCTGTTGTCCTTTTGTGAGCACTGAAGAGCCATTTTAGCCCTTTAGGTTTTAGTTGCTGCTCTGAATTACCAACTGAAGTCCTGTCTTGTCTGAAAGAGCCTTGCTAAGCTGTGGAACCTCCTACCTTTGGTGCAAAACTAGGTGACCCGATGTCAGTACACATGAGCACTTGCTTTTCTTTGTGTGGTTGTGGGATGTTTCTGCTACCTGCAGTCTCCTGGATGTTTTTTCCTACAGGACACAGATAGTAAAACTCCAGATCTCAGCCCTACAGAAGGGAAGATGGGATGTAAGAACTACAGTGAGGGGCAGAAGGGGTTAATTTTTTAGCTCGTGATTTTCCCCTGCTCAGAACGTTGGTGGATAACTTCTGACCAGTTTCCTTTCACTGCAGGCTGGTTATACAAGCTGCTGATAAAGGAAGCCTCAGCCTTTCCGCTACCAGTATCGTGAGGATACAGGTGTTAGATGTCAATGACAATGCTCCAATTGTCCAGCCGCTGGGTGAAGTGGAGGTCCCAGAAGGTGAGTGTGGTCGTCCAGCTCAGCTGTGTTAAGGCTGGGGTTTGTCAGCAGTGACTGGTGGTTTGTGTGACCACCAAAAAGTGGATTATGGAGTAGAAAGGATGCTGGTTGATGTTAATACCAAACTATCCAAGTAAACTGGGATCTGCTGCTGTTCCCAGAGGCAGTTCAGCAGGAGGAAGACAAACTCTGCAGAAATACATCTACAGTCTGTTCATTTTGGACTCCAGTGTCACATTCAGTCGTCTTCCATTTCTGCTTTTCTCCAGGAGAAATACTTAGTGTTAGAACCAGTGCTGCTGGAAATCAGACCTTCCAAACTTCACTGTGATGAAGTTTTTCACAAAAGCTGTCTATGTCCAGTTTCTGAATCTCACTGAGCTCTAAGTTTCCATCCGTGTTAGTCTGGCTGCAGGTTTCATTTCTCTCTAGTGGTGTCTCTGGAAAAGCCTCCAGTAAATATTTGTGTGGAGGTTTGTTACTCTGAGTGGATTCCTGTCACCTAAACCATGGCTGTTGCTGGTGAAGAAACAGTTAGAGCTGCAGTAGGTCCAGGAAAGTCTAAGGAAATCCTGAATTAAAAGTGGGCTGGAGCAGATGCATTTGGAGAAATCCTCCACTGCTGCCATAGCACCAGTGGGTGCTACTCTTCTCTAAAACAGAGGGTCAAAACACACCAGAAGCTGATACAGAAGGATTTTTTATGTCTGAGACTCAACACGACAGCACGGGCAAAGTCCTCAGGAGTTACACCATTACCTTATATTGCTGGCTTACTCTGAAAACTGTCGTTTCAGATGCCCTGCCGGGTTTTATAGTGACTCGGGTGTCAGCGAGTGATGTGGACTCCACACTGGCACTTCAGTTTGCTTTGAATTGTGATGCCTGTCTTAGAATGAAATTTGCCATCGATCAGCACACTGGGGCAGTTATAGTGGTGGAACCACTGGACTTTGAAGAAACTGCAGTGTATCAGCTGAGAGTCATCGTTTCAGACTCAGTGCATCACACAGAAGCTGAACTCACCATCCTGGTTGTGGACATCAATGATAACCCACCGGTGTTCTCTCAGGATCTGTATCAGGTGGGAGCATGGCGAACGAACAGCAAGCACGTGAGGTCTGTGTATGTGATGTCAACAGTAGGAATGCTTGTTTAGACTGGTCTTAGAAGTGCCTGTGAGCACTGGGAAGGGAGGTCTCTGTGGATTCTTACTGAGCAGAAATGGCACAGAGCTCTCCTGGGAAGCACCGTTCTTGGAGTGCTGCTGAGAGGACTGGGAGCGTTGTTCTGTTCTCATGTTTGTGGGTCATCCCCAAGGAAGGAACAGCTCATGATGTGTTCATTGCTGGGAGTTAATGGGTGCAGCCAAAAGTAGTCTGGGGAGCAGGGCCCTGTGTTCAGAACATCTTTCTTGGGAGTGAGTGGTGAGCGTGGTAGTCATTTGTTCTGTCGCTGTGCCATTAGTTTCTTTGTTTGCAGTCGCCCAGCTGCCTAGAGGTGTAGCCAATGCCCCTGTAGTGGGGTATGCATACATAGTTTGTGGTGTGCAGCCTTGCCTTACGGCATCTAGGAAGTGAGGGATGTGAGTTCTGACCTCCCCAGCATCCCCTGCTAGACTGAGGAGGACACAGAGCTCAGCTCTCTGACATGAATTTAAAAAGGAGGAGCAATCCAGCGCTGTGGAAGTGATCTGGTGCTGGAATTTTCAGGATCCATGTGTTGGTCAGTTATAAACCCCACAGGGGACTGCAGGCTGAATTCCATGTGTGAAAATCAAGGTGTTTCTGAAAGCAAGGAGAAGAGTTACTTACAGTCCTCTGAAGGTATGTCTTCCCTCAGTCCACTGTTGAACAAAGAGAGTCTCTAGTCATGAGAAACTAGAACGAGGTGGATGTCACTGCTGCTTGTTCACAGTAGATGTTGAGTGTGCTGAGTGCAGGGGTTCCAGTTCCTCATCTCTTGGTGGTTTTGTTTCAGAAGAAAGCAGGTAGGTACAAGTTTTCCCAAAGCTGGGAGCTGCAGTTTGTTCAGAATAAGTTCTAATGAAGACAGATGCTGTTTTGGTTCAACCATCTTTCACTGAGCTCTATCAACGTCTTCATTTTACTTTACATGTCAGGTGAACTTGCCAGAGCTCACTTCTATGGATGCCCCAGTTCTGACAGTGTCTGCTGTGGATAGAGATTCAGAGCAGAATGGAATGATTTCCTACAGAATCCTCTCTTCTTCAGCGGGATTCTCAATCGATCACAGAAGTGGTGAGTCTGTAAGCGCTGTGCATTGTTGTACCTTGGAGAGTACTGCTGCCTGTTCCAGAACAAGAGGAAGCAGCCTCAAGTTGTGCCGGGGGGCTTTAGGTCAGACATTTGTAATGCCTCTTGTTCCAAGCCCATAACCTCCCATTTTGTTCCCATCTAACCTCCATGCAAACACTGGGCGGCCCTGAGCCGCCACTGGCTGGACGTAGGAGTTGCTTTGGGCGCGTGGCCGCTGCAGTTGTGCCCGTTTTAAGTACAGCTGTTGGTTCAGATTTTGGAATCACATTTACTTGCTGTGGTGTGTGAAGTGTGGGCTCTTGTCAGCTGTGATTTGCTTTCAGGCTCAGTGTTCTCTACGAGACCGCTGGTGCAGCTGGAAAAGGTTTCCATTGTTCATCTCCGGGTAGAAGCTGTGGATGGTGGCAGCCCCGCTCTGAGTGCAGTTGCCTCTGTGGAGGTGCACATAGAGGATGTCAATAACTGTGCCCCGCAGTTCACAAGAGCTCTGTACAACTTCAGCGTGCGTGAGGATGTCACAGTTGGAGAAAGTCTCATCGTGTTTTCGGCCACAGACTGTGACTTGACACGTGAAAACACATATGTCGACTACTTGATCATTGATGGCGATGCTGAGAACGTGTTCTCCGTGCAGACAAGTTATGTGGAGTCAGGAACATCTCATGAGCTTGTTGGCAGCCTTGTTTTGAGCCGTGCTCTTGACAGGGAAACAGCTGCTTCCCACCATTTGGTCCTCCTTGCCTCTGATCATGGAATGCCCCCCATGAACTCAACCGCAACCGTGCTAATAACCGTGCTGGACGTTAACGACAACCCTCCAGCGTTTAGCAGCCCAGAGCACCACGTCCGTGTCACAGAAAGCACCCCCGTAGGGAGCCACATCACTGACGTGTCAGCGAGTGACCGCGATGCGGGCGCAAACGCAGAGATCGCTTACGCCATCATCTCTGGAGATGACAGGGGACATTTCTGCTTGGACGCAAAAACAGGGTCAGTGGATTTGATTAAGCCACTGGATTATGAGGACACTGTGAATTTCACTCTGGTCATCCAAGCCGCAGACGGAGGAGCTGATGTGAGAAATGAGGCTTTTTCTGTTGTTCTCGTGAGCGTTCTCGATGACAACGACTACGCCCCATTGTTCCTGTTTCCCAGCCTGAGCTGCGCTGTCGGTGAAAACCTGCCGACTTCCTCTTTTGTGTGCGCTGTCGGTGCGCTGGATTTTGATAAAGGCTCCTATGGCCACCTCGCCTATGCCATCCAGTCTTCATGCGTGGCCTCTCGTGAAGCTCCTAGAGACCATGACGTGTTCTCCATCGACCCGCTGACAGGAGATATACATACAAAGCAGATGTTTGACTATGAGATTCAGAACAGGTACTGCCTTGTCGTCCAGGCCAAAGACAAGGGTGAGTGGCTGGCTACGGTTACCGTTCAGGTAGATGTTGAGGGGAGAGATGAGTTTGACCCCGTGTTTACACAAGATCAGTATTTCTTCAGTCTCCCTGAGAAGAATGAAGCAGGCCAGTTGCTCGGCAGGGTGACAGCACTAGACAGCGACGGCGGACCAGACGGAGTTGTTCATTACTCCCTGCTACAGTCCTCTCTGTTCTTTTCTGTGAATCAAACCAGTGGGAGTATTTACTTGACTCAGACTGTTCACAGAAAGAAAAATGGCAGCGTAAGGGATGATGACACCCTGGAACTGCTGGTAAGAGCTCACAGCCCCAAAGCAGAGTCAAAGTTCACCACGTGCACTGTGTGGGTGAACGTTTCTAGCTCTCCCGAGAGTGATCCCGTTGTGTCAGCACGCAGACTGACCACCAGCATCTCGCTCTCCTCGATGCTCTTCCTGCTGCTTGTGGCCAGCCTTGCTGCACTTATGCTGAGGTGTAAGCAGAAGGGTCTGATGAACTCTGCTGTGAAAAAAGCAGCCGCATCCTCCTCGGCTGCTGCCATGAGTCCAGCCAGAGGAGATAAGGACTGCCGGGAAATCTAGAGCACCGAGAGCAGCATGCTTCCCATGGCAGCGATTGCACAATGGCTGAGCCTAGCAGGACTTGGAGAGGGGAAGGGTGCTGGGGTCCTCTGCAGGCACTCGGACTCCAGTGACCATGCTTCTACTGCAGAGGACGATGAAATCAAAAGGATCAATGAGCACTCTTGCAGGACAAACACCAGCTCAGTGCTGAACAAGCTCAGCTCACCGGTGCCAGGTTCAGGGATCCCAAGGAATTCTGATCAGCTCTCCTGTCAGTCTGGAGAAACAGATGTCACAGCCACCGTGCAAAGCATGGAGAGCATGCTAGCCATCAAAGGCAGAGGAGAAGGCTCTGACACAGCCTGTGCACACAAGATGTCATCTCAAAAACTGGCAGAATTTGGAATAAAAAAAGAGAGAGACATGATGACAGCTCTCGAGAGAGAGTGCGTCGTGGTGTCAGATGGGCAGAACACTGAGTACGGTACATTCACAACTGGCACCTCTGATGAGGATCACGTTGTTGGTTGTAACTGGGATTATGTGCTCAGCTGGGAACCCTCTTGCCTTGATGTTCAGTGATCTTGCCAAGCTGGAAGATGAAAGTGCACACATTCATAGCTTCCCAAAGGAAGCTCTTGTTTCCCCTCCTCCCTTGATCACTTCAGTAGCTCAGCCTGGCATAAGGACTGTGCCACCACGGATACCAAATACAATATCAGGGCAAGCGATTAAAAGATGTCCTCGTTCTCCCCTTATCCACAGTCCTGGATACCCTGCACCAGCCATGACCCCCAGTTTTTCTCCTTCTCTCTCCTTACTTACCGTGCAGATGCCTACTGCTTCTCCAGTGATGTCAGGTGGAAAAAGTACAGGAACATGTCTGATTGATCCAAGCCATGAGCTTGCAAAAGAGGAAGAGATTCAGGTCTAGGTTAATGACAGTAGTTTATGGTAAAAAGTAGGGCTTCAAATGTCTGTGGTTACTGTTTGACATTGCAGCCTGCCTGTCAGAGCTGTGTCACCGGGAGTCTCTTTGTTTTCGTGAGCCATGAAAGTTAAAACATAAAACAGCCATGAAGCTGGTAACTCTCCATCTCGTCCTTCCCAGAATATGCTGTGAGGCCATGAGTGAGGCTTCTCCTCTGTCAGCTCCCAACAGCTGTGGTTCTCTACGTAAATCACACAGACAGCTTCCCAGCAACCACCAACCAGTTGTAATGGTTTCTCACTAATGAGATGGCAGTAATTCTTCACGATGGAAAAACTTCATCAGTGTGCTAGTGGGTTCTGACTGCTTCCAGAGTGGCATCGGACAGGGGTGCTAGCAGGATTGGCTGTGGGTAAAAAGTAAAGCAAAGATTCCAGTTGTCCTCTTTCTCCAGTGTTTGCTCAGCCCCTGGGTCCCAACAAGCTGTTGAATCTGGCACAGTTTTACCATCTGCCACGGCTTCCCAGCAGGCTCGGCTAGTGGTCTGCATGCTGGGCAATCCTGCACCTTTCCTTTAGAGCTCCATGTGAAGCCAGCAAGTCGGGTTTGTCTGGATAGTGATGTATCACCCTTGGGAAACAGAACAGCTCATAGTAAGACGAAAACAGGTCTGACACTGAAACCTGTTCTTTTTCTGTCTTACTCCCCAGACAGCTGTAGGAGCAGGCTGTGTCTGTATGGGGTGTCTGCGCGGTGCACCTGTGCTGTGTCAGATCGACAGAAAACACAGAGCATACAGCTAGGGTAACCCTGGGTTCTCTTTGGTGACAGTCTTTTGCACTGCATGTGTTGATCCCACGCTGTGGGGAAGGGAGACATTGGTGCCTGAGGATCAGTTACAGGTTGGATGTGTATAGAGGTGTGTCTCGTACAGCCATCATGTGGAGCAAAACCGTCCGGTGTGGTTGTACTGAGTGTGGAATCAGCACTCGTGTGCAGTGGTTCTGCAGTTTCCCCAGTAATGCGGATCTGGATGTGCAGCCCAGGGGCTCAGAATCTGTCGTTGAATAGGATTCTGTTCCTATGGCTACACCTGTTCCACAACAGGATCCCCGCTGCTGTAAAGGAGCACTTCTCCTAAAGCTGCCTTTTGTTCTTCGAACGAGGAACTACAGCATGGGGCTGTTATTTCAGAGTGGACGTTGTCCTCCACCTGCTCACAACACGATGCCATCTACAGCCTGTTTGGTACTGACTTGTCAGTCAGAACTTGTGGTGATCTCTAATGCGGTGAGAGGTGGTGTGGGCAGTGTGTAGTTATGGATTCTGAGGGCAGGCACAACACACACAGCGCTGCCTGTCCTACACGGTCAGCGAATCTGCCTCGAGCCTCGTGTGGCTCTGGTCGATAGGCAGTTACTGCTCTCGGGGAGCAGTGAGCACAGGCTGCCCTGGTAGTAGGGGCCACCTTTCCAGTAGGTGATCAGTGGAAGAATAAATGCTTTGTACAGCAACAGTGATGGATCTGAAGTGGAGACTAGGGCCTCGTTTAATGTGCAGGGTCAAGACCTGTGGAGGAGGAGCTTTGTCTTCACTCATACTGGTGCTGCAAATGGATTGCAGCTGGATCTCAGCGCCCTTCTGAAAAGAAATCAGTGGGTCTGATTTGCCTCCCTGATTTGCCAAGTGCACAGCATAGCCAGCGTGCACTTTGTGCCTCTCTTGTGTGTCACAGCAGCCCTTTCTGTGCCGTGTGCCACGTCACTTAGCTGCTGTGCTGCTGTTTCATACATAGCCCAGCTGGAAAGTGTGACTGTTGAAGCAAGTGTCCATAATGAATCCTGTGCAGTTCTTTCAACCCAGCTGTTCTCCTGAGCAAACAGTGCAACTCCTGCAGTGTTAGCCTGCCTCGAGAATGCTGAGGTACCTCACAGTCCTGCACCAGTGCTGGCGCTTTGGAGATGGAGCAGAGCTTGTCCGAGGAGAATCGCACTGAGCTCAGAGTGCAGAAGCTGGGACATAAAAGAAAGTTGTCTCTCCTGGAATGTTGGCCGCCTGCCTTCTGGATTTGCTTGTTGGCAGCCTTGCAAACACTGGCGTAAATCACTACCAAATGGGTATCAGCATTCCATCTACCAGTAGTAACCATTAAACTGATGTTTGAGCAGATTCCTGTGCAAGAAGGAAAAACCTCCACAGTTGTCTGTGAATCCGTGTTTGTGCCAACTGTCTGTGTGTGTGACACACCTAGTGCTAAGGCGATGCTGCAAGCACCTGGCGCTGACACAGGTTGGTGTTTGTTCTGCGCTTTATCGCCAGCTGAAGACACAAACTGTTCCTAGAGCACCTTGAGGTAAATTCATCTCTGATACAAAACGATCCCTGTCGCGTGGCCGATTCCTACTGTCGCTTCTAGGTGGTTGCCATCGGTTTTCTATGCTGAGTGTCGCTTGTTTTGTTAGAGAGAAGCTTCCTGAAGAACTACGTTTAACTCTTTCTTGGGAGACCCATAAGCCAAAACGAGGTGGCCAGGCAAGTTTCAAAGCAAGAAAAATGTCTTGATAACTGTATTTTAAAAGATGAGACTGAGTTCAAGGCCCATCCAGTTCACCTGCCTGCTGGAGACACGGCTTAGGACGATGCTCTGATAGCCAGGACTGCTAGGTAGTGTTTTGGGGAGCGTGGAGCTGCCAGTCCCTTGTTACAGAGATAATGCAGAGTGTGAACAGAAGGACCCTCCTGCAGCCGCTGGCAGGATCGGTGCTGCTCTGTTGGCTGTAGTGGGGACTGGTCAAACACCAGCAGAGCCATCAGCCTACTGAGCTGCTTAATTTACAAAACCCCCTGTCTGAAATAAAGAATAAAAACCACTTTGGGGTCTGCTCTTCCTAAGAGAGAAGGTCGTGATGACTCGTCAGAGCAGAGTTCCTCCAGTGACTGGTGACTGCTGACTGCATCCGTCTGGAAGCTGGCAACATTAGTCTGCGGGATCTCCTCAGCAGTGAAGAGGGTGATGTGTGACAGTCTGACAGAGGAGGTGAGGTGGAATAAACCACAGATGAAAGGAAGTGCAAAGATGCAAAGAGACATGGAGTAGCTGTCTGTTAGGAAGAACAAGTGCCTGCCGGCTCAGCTGGCCCAGACAAGAGTGCTGTGCTCCCTGCTAGGGACAGAACCTTTGAGGATCACAGCTGACCTGTGTTCTCACAACAAAAGGAGCTCAGCACTGTCCTTGACAGCCTAGAGGACCTGCCACGGAGTTCTGCCTGTCTGTCAAGCAAGCAAAAAGGACGGAGGGAGACAGCACAGAGAAGGTCAGGGAGGACACGTGTGATTGATCACGGCTGGTTCTGTTGCATAGAAGAGACAAATCAGGTAAGTGAGAGGGTTTGAGGGAGACAGGAGTCACAGAGACAAGGAGAATGCAACGTACAAGAGATCTGGAGGTTTGCAGTGAAGTGAATGTCCCTTGGACACTCGCACTGCTGTGAGGAGGAGATTGGTTTATAAACTTCAAGAGGTCCTTTCTGACCTAAATTGTTCTGCAACTCTCATGGCAAGAAAAACGCTTTGCCATCAAGAGTCAGGGAGCTGATGCCAAGGGTGGTGAAAGACCAGGTCTGATATGGAGGGAAAGGTTAGAGGGACACAGTGGAGGTTCCTGTGTGGTTTTTAAAGGACATAGTTTGCAGATGGTGACATTTCAGCAGCTCCTGCAGGATGTGAAATCTAGTGCGATCATAGCGGTTGGAGCGTGGATGTCCAATGAAGGTGCTGTGCGGGAGAACAGAACTAAAGGCAGAGGGTGGTGTGGTAGAGCTTTGCAGTGGCAGTCTGCAAAGCAGTGGGAAAGGACAGGGAAAATAAAGCTGGTTTGGACTGCTGTCCTTTGGGAGAAGGTGGCCAAAGAGTGTCTACTGGCTTCACTTGGTGTGCATATCTGAGAACTATGTCTGCACAACACTAAGTAGCCAACAAAGAGAACCCAGTCAGTCCTGAATGGGCAAATTTAAATACCTAAGGCTGTCCTGCCCCCTTACTTTGCTCCATCTAAGGAATTCACACAGCCACACCACCCAAACCAGCTTTGATCATACTCCCTACTGCATCACATAAGATAGATATTAGAATTACTGACTTCAGAGAGCAAACTGTGATAACTACAGAGCCGAGGACACTGGGACTCGGCAGCCTGAATGCTGAGGAAAGAAGTAGGACCTCTGAAAAATGAGTTAGGGGTTAAAACTAATCGCTCCTGACTAAAATGAAAGCGTTTTTAACCTTCGTTTGCAGTGCAGCTGGTAATGCTGCTGACCACGGGGCGAGTGAGAGGTCAGAGCTAGCAGTGAGGGCAGGGAAGGAGAAGAGACACCACTCACAAGGTGCTAGCCTGCCTCAGAGCTCTTGACAGAGGGAGAAGGATAGTCCTTGTGCTAAGGTTGTGAAGAGAGCCCGTGTGTGTGGAGCTAACACCACTGCCTTTCAATACTTACATCAGGAAGGGATGGGGCTGTGGAATTAGAGTCAGGACAGGCTCCCACTAGCAAAGAAGCAGGGAATAAACTGGTTCACACAACCCTTGAGTGGCTCCTCTATTGATCAGAATCAACTTTGGAAGAAAATCCTGACACGCAGGTGCCTGGGTTTCAGGGTAGGTCGAGTGCCCAAACCCACCCGTCTTTGAGGAGATAATAAATTTGGTGGAATTTCAAGTGCTTGAGTTTCAGAAGAGCCCTTGGTACGATGCCAGCAGGAGCAGACTCTGGGATCGCAGCACTGAGCATTTACTGCAGAAGGTGCTGTCAGATGAGCGCTTCACGATGGTCACAAACTGTTCACTCTGAAACCAAAGTCAGGAGTCAGAAGCAACTTGAGTGAAGGCAGCGTAGGAAACGTAGAGGAAAGAGAAGAAAGGAGAGAGCGCTCCCGTGGGAGCAGAAATGGTGAGTGTGTGAAGTGCCCTTGGCAGCTTGGGCTTAAGTCCTGGGCGATTTCACGTTGAGATCGAGGAGATGGAGCTCAGTGTAGCTTGAAGAATGTCAGGAATTCCCTGTTGGCTTTCACCAAGGGGAAAAAGAAATCTTTGACTTCTTTTGTTTCCCCCTCTTTTTTCCACTGCAGACACTCTGCTTCTCTCACTTTTTCGTCTTCCGACCCCTGGGTTTTGAAGCGTTTCCACGCTCCGTAGAAAAGCATCCTCAATATTTCAGCTGCCCTGGGCAGCAGAGGGCCAGGTTCTTGTCTCCGTTACATTCCCATAACCCTTACGCAGTTCCTGCCACTCGCACGAGGTGCAGACAAAGCAGAACACGAGTCAAAGGATAACTTGGTTTGACAGTGGCTGCTGAAGAGCAAACCTGGTGATCGAAGGGGAGAGCTGGAGGCTGGACAGGCTCATTAAGAGGGAAGCGAGCTGGATGCTCTCCCAAAGCCTGCGGTTGGCTCGACAGTGGTGCCACGGTTCTTTTCCTGGTGAATTCCCTGAACTGCAGCTCAGAGTTTGAAGCCAGGTCCTACAGTTTCTGCCTTTGGAATGTGCTTTGTTCTCCAGTCGTTCCTGAGGTGATCCACCATTGCTAGGACGGGCTTCAAAGCTGTAATCCAGCCTTTGGGGGATCAAAGGCAGCCCTTCAGAATGAGAGGGACTCTTGGGCACAAACTTCTTGTTCTCTTGCAGATGCCTCAGAGCATTCCAGCCCCTCAGTGCAGGAAGGCAGTTGGATGTTGATGATCCCAACATTAACACGTTTGTGGGTGTTTGCTGTCTGTGCTGTGTCCTGTGCTACACAGCTCAGAGTGTTGTTGCAAGCACAACCAGGCTTTCCAAACAGTCAGGTGTGGCCACCGCTCCAGTAAATGTTCACCCCTAGAAGCACAAGGGAGAGCTCAAGTAGTTCTGGCTGGCCAAGTTTTGTTAGCATTTGGCCTTGTCAAGGCTCTTGCCCAGTCTGGATGATTCTTTGCAGAGGCAGCAGGTGCATCTGGAGATTTGCTGCTGAAGAGATGCCTGTTTGTTAACCCCTTAAAGAGACTGGTCATGCTCAGAAGATAACCTGGGACCTGCCGGTGTCCCACAGAGCTCACAGTGAACAGCAGGATCCCAGACTGTCTGTCTTCACCCAGGAGCCACCCCATTCCTTGGCCACAAAGGAGTTGCAGCACTCACCTAGTTGAAACATGATGAGGTAAAATCTGTCTTAGGGGTTCCTAAGCACCGTTCTCATCTCGGGGAGTCTGCAGCTGCTGGGGGTCTGCTGAATTTTCCGAGGGAGTGCTCTGCCTTAGCTGCTGCAAGGATTTCCTTCCCAGAAAGGAAGACTGAGAAGCTGGCTGTTTCAGCCTCAGCAGTCCTGGGCAAGGATCGATGTTCAATTAATTCCTTCTCAGCTACTTCTGCCACCCTGTTGCCATCATCTGAGTGTGCGCTGGGCTCTCGCTCACCTGGTGGAGGGTGTGGGGAGTCCAAGGGCTGGATTAGCTCGGATGTTGTGAAGGAAGCCTGTTATGTTTTTGACACCATCCCCGTAGAAGAGACTCATATTTCTACAGGGTGAGTTCAGGGATGGGCAGGTTCTGTAGGACACTGGCGTCTCTTTGGGATCAGTGCTTGACCCCTGCAGCATGTCCAGCTACAGAACACAGCAGTGAGGGGAGAGCTCACTGCTTCTGCAAAGCCAAACTTAGCTTTAATTTAGCAAATTCCTTTCGAAATGGAGAGCACTTGTTCTCATTGATGACTCAGTTGGGGCCAAGTTTCAGATTTCATCTGTTTTTATTGCAGTTCTGGAAGACGTTTGGTTAGAATCACTCTCCCATAACCTACAAATGGTTGCAGGGATTCTGCTTTGACTTCAGGGCGATAAGAAAAACACCCTTGTCTGTAGGCATGGAAAACTTCAGCCTGGACAGTGAATGATTCAGACTGTGGTTGTCAGGCAAATGGGCTTGTAATTTGGTTCGTTTTGCTTGTGTAACGGTTTGGCCCCTATCAAGAAGCTCTAACAGCAGTTTTGCTTATCAGTGATGTACAGGTTCCTCTGAACTGATGTCCATGGCGTGTTTCTGGTGCCGTACAGCCATGCCCATGGCAGTGTACAAAGCTTGAAAAGCTCCTGAAAGAGTTGGTGGAAGACAATTCCACCCAGGGGCCTTAACCAAAGACACTGCTTTTGAGTCAGGAAGTCCTTCAGCAAAACTGGCTGGAACTTGGGATAAACTAGGTCTCTGGTTTAGATGAGCTGTTGATCCAGTATCACTCAGTCTTGGGTGAGCAAACAGCAGCAGGGTGGTGAGAAACTTCCTGCCAGAAGATCGACTGTTCACTGCCTTGTCCCGAGTTGTGTGGAAGAAGAACAGGTTTAGCCCTCCTGCTGGCGCTACTGTGGCTCCAAATCCCACGAGTGGTGCCAGCACCCTGCTCTGGAGTCAGTGGGACTGCTGAGTCTGCTCCCAGTGAATGGCTGGAGAAAGCCTTCCTTCCTGTGCCCATGTGGTGAGGAGGGGCTGGGAGTCGGTTCTTAGGTCTGCTGCTGGTTTTGTCAGGGGGTAACTCAGACCGATCATCCCGCTGGGTCAGCTGTGGCAGATGAAGCCAGGGAGACAAACGTGGCACTGGAATTCATGTCGAGCAGATACTGGAGCTGCAGACAGAAGAGGCAGGCAAGCGATGCTCTCATGCTGGCTGATGCTAAATGCCTTCTGCTAACACAGTGCTCAGGCAGATTAAGCCACGAGTGTCAATAATTAAATCATAAGATTTAAAGAGATTCCTGAGGAGGGACTGGTTTTAAAATGTGGTGGGGTTTTTTTTGTCAAAAGGCTGAGTTTCTGTTTGAATTTCTGTGCCACCAGCACAGCATCACAGACCGGCGCCTCCAACTTCATTGTCACGGCTCAGTCACAAGAGCCTGTGGGACAGCAGTAAGTGTGGAGAGTGGCTCCCTTGAGGAAACAGCAAATCCTTCTGTGTTCAGAGTCATCACTCGTAAAACCTGTCCCCAAGTCTTCCAGTGTTGAAGTTTGAAAATTACTAGAATTTTCAGATATACAGATTTATGTTTTCATAAAGAAAATGTTCTGTTGCTTTGAGATGACCCCTCTCCCCCCAGTGACCTGTCCTGGGGGGAGGTGACACTGTCCCAAGTACCTGCCCTTAAAGGGTGTTGCTAGGTGAGCAGATAAAAGGGGACAGTGATGTTGGTCCTGCCTCTTTTTGCTGAGAGCTTTCAGCCCAGCACAGGGGCCGCAGCCCTGTGCTAACCCCTACCCCCTTCCCAGGGTGGTGCGGGGGGAAGACGGCTTCCAGCGGCTCCCTGCCCCGGGACGGAGTGGGCTCACAGGGTCGGGTCCTCCCTGCTCCTGTAACCGGCAGGGAGCAGCAGGAACAACCCCGGCACAGCGCAGACGGGAGAGCCCTGGCCTGGACCTGATGCCACGGACTGCATGCAGACCTTCAGCCTCGTGGTGAGCTAAGGAACTCCTCTTTCTTCCTCCTGGAGCTGAGACAGGAGGAGAGAGACAGTAGAGGAGAGGGTCCTGGAAAACCCTCTCGGCCACATGCAGAGTGTGTGGGGCAGCCCTGCTGATGCAGCCCTGCAGTCGGTCTCCATCTTGGGTCCCACACATGGCCAGCGCCCTGCGGCTGCCATCATTTTCGAGAGCCCTGATCAGCAGGGAGAGAGACTGTTGGTCACTTCTGCCGCTGAGAAAGACTGGGAGGTCCTTGGTACTGGGGAGAATTCCTCCATGCTTAGCTGAAGAAAAAGCAGGAGGACTTGAGAATCCTTAAACCTTGGCATGAAAGACAGAGTCTGGGATATTTGTTGGAAAGGATGTCTCCTGCACCGAGGGATGCAGGTCAGGCGCTGAGGAATCAGGCCGTCCCGAGAGCGTTGAGCTGGAGAAGCTACGCTGAAGAATTCACCAGTCTGCAAACAGCCTGGGTGCCGCTGCACCGCAGACAGGGTGGTGGTACTTGTCTCTACATGACTGACATGCTCTTTTCCTGCAGATCTCTGATGTGGAAAAAAAAGACCCAAGGACCAATACGACAGTGATCTCCCACTGTATTTTCCTCACAATTTGTGATGCCATTTGGGACACAGTCCCTAGTGTGTGTGCACTGACTTGCTTAACCTTTTCTTCTTTTCTGTGTACAGTTACAGAGTTAATAGACCCTTTTCCAGTTTCCCTAAGCTATCCATTGTCTGGCAAATGTATCCGAGATCTCACTGAGACCTAACAGCTTTGTTTTCTTTTCCCTTATCTTTAATTGTGGTCTTGAACCCACCACACCCAGCCAACCACTGCCTCGGCCCCTCCAGTCATTCCCTCCCTCCATCTCTTCTCAGCCAAGTTTTCCTCAAGCAAGAAACAAGTCAGATGTTATGGAGAGGCCCTGGTGGGTTTAGGAATTTAAGTACCACCGGCTCAGATTTGTCTTTTAGTGATGGCCAGCGTCAGAAAACTCTGGGTTAGTTTGGATGGACCATGAAGAGCCTGGGAAAACAGGGAAGGAACTAAAGCCATATTTTTAAAAACACCAGGTTGTTTCACAAGGAAAATGTCATCTTTGGGAAATAAACTCCCTTTTCATTATGCGCAGGGAGATAAAGGTGGAGCCACATATTTGGTGTTTTATGCTGAATGTATTTAGGAGGAGCATCTGTCAGATGCGGCTGCCTGAGCACAAAAGCATCTCTTAGGGAACTGCCAGACACACCAATGTCTGCAAAAATGAGAGGATGGAGCTGTCGGTATTGAGCGGCGGAGATGCAGCAGCTAGCTGTGTCTGGCCCTCCTCATGGGGAGAGGGGCCAGAAATTTACTGGCAAAGCAGCTCAGCTAAGTGATCTCAGATGAGAAAATGACAGGTCCTGCTAATGAGCAGCCAGTGGGTAGGTAACTCAACCTCTGCGGTGCTCAGTCCACCGCACAGAGGAGCATCTGGGTAAATAGTGTCCTGGCTCCTGAAGAAAACTACAGAGAGCTGTCCATCCATCTGGCTACGTATTTATCTATCTGTTATCTCCCTATGTATCTGTCTGTCAGGAGAGCAGTGACCAAACCTGGCTTTTCATACCTGTTTTTTCAGACAAACATCAGGGGAGCTGGAGCTCCGGTTGCTTTGGCACCCCCAGCCAGAGAGGCCAGAGGAGGGCAGTGGTGTGAACTGATAGAAGTTAAACCAAACAACAGGAAACCCTTGTGATTTGCTGGGTCGGGGCACAGCACATCCACAGCAGGTTTCTGTCGCTGCTGCTGGCAAGACGGGTGGTACAGAAAGATGCCCGTGACAGCATAGCACACAGTGCCACAGTGCCCACAGCAGTGCTCACTGGCTTTTGGCAGCTGCTGTAGGGTTTTGAGGGGACTAACAGGTCCAGCCAACAACAAAAGGCACTGCAGGGGCTGGTCGATTAATTAGTTAGTGAGAGGAAATAATAGGCTGTGTAGGATCCCTTGTGGTCAGTGAACACAACTCTTGGGCTCTTCCAGCATCACTGGCCAGTTAAATTTCTCATTGACCCCGGCCTTCCAGCTGACCACAGGCTCCCCCAACGCTTAGCTGGTGCTGCAGGATGAGTGTCTGTGGAAGCACCAGGATGTTTCACCCCTCCCTGTGTCTCACTTTTGTGGCTTCAGTAAGAAATCTTTGCAGGCTCACGGGCAGTAGCCGATGGTGTGATGGTTATTAGCACATCGTGTCTATTGCAGAGACATCTGCAAGGCAAAGCCAGATGCTGCTCTGGCTTCAGCCAGACCAAGGATGTTCTTCAGTTTCAGAAACCTCAGGCTTTCAAGTGCCTGCTTCCTCTAAGAAATTCCATCCTCTGAGTAGACTGTCCTATGCAGGACTTCACCTTCATCGTCCCTGAAGAACCGGGAGAACATCCTCTCTTTACAGAGGCTTTGCAGAGGCTACCCTGGTCCTAGGGGGACCACAAATTGGACTGTCTTTGGCAGTTTCTTTTCCTGCAGCGTTTGGGGGGTGCTGAGCAAAATCATGGCCCTGCATGTGGGCAACAATCCCCATTCAAAGAGCTACAGGATGCCTCCCTCCAGGCGCAGCAGTGCACTTGAAGAATGAGCGTTCTTCACAGGAACCAGGCTCATACACCTGCCCTTCAGATGGGCACCATAAATCGCACAGGCTGAGTTAATAAAGAGCATTTTATCACTCCTAGGGGTCCTTCACTGATGTTTATGTAAAGAATTTTTATAATCCTTGCTCAGTTCCTGGCTGTGTTTATCCAGCACCATCTTTTCTTTCTCCTCTTTTTTCCAGGGTTTGTTTCCCATCTTCCTGCCTGTTTATCTTTCAGGGCATCCCATCCCCACTTTTCTCCTCCTGCTTTTCTGAGCTGTTGTTCCTTCCCAAGCACATTGTACATCTGGGGGGTGCTTACAGAACGCTGCAGCCTTGTCGTTGTTATTCTGCAGATGTGGTTGTGCTTTGCAGGCTGGAGCTGGTTTGGCTTCTCTTGCAGTCTGCTGGTGAAACTGCTGCATTGCAGGGCACAGAGGGGCTGAGCGAGGCTCCCTGGGGTGAGTGTGGTGGTGCCCTTTGCTACTCTCTGCAGGAGAGGGAAGAGTCAAGAGGCAGGGAGAAATGACCTGGAGTCACTCATCTGTCAGATGTGACGGTTCGGTGGAACTTGGTCACAGTGCAGCACATTGAGTTAAACTGCTGGTGAGGACAAGAGGGAGACTTTTAGTTTCACCCTAAAAGCAGGACCTGCCCTCCGTTAGTTTGAAATAAAAATTTCAGATTGCTGCAGTCATCAGCTCAGCTCCTGCTGTGGTGTGTTGGTGAGAAGAGGGACTTGGAACCTCCTGCATCAGGAATGAAATCTCTCAGTAGAGAGCTCACCAGGCATCTCCTGCCGTTCTGATCCACTCAGTCCTACACACCATGTTCGTTTGCCCCTTTCTTCAAAGCTCAGTTGCTGGCTATGGGCCTTTTTGCTGGCACAGGCCACAATGCTTCACAGCTCTTCCCCAGCTCTGGTGAGGCTGTGGGTTGGGGTGGGGAGGAGAAAAGCTCCAGGCACAGGAAAGGGACAGAATGTTCTTGTGGTCATCTGTGGAGCTTGTCATCAGCACCCTGTAAGGGGCCACAGCCCTTGCAAAGGCTCTCACAGTAGTGGAAGTAGCTGAGATGGCAGACAACAGACACAGGAGAAAAGGTTCTATTTCTCACTTGGAGAGAGCCCTTCACACAGTGTGGAGCCTCCCATTGCTGTGGAGGGGTCTGAGTGCACATCAGCACCAGGTCACTGCTCCTTTTCCCTGGCACTTTCTGCACCTACGTGGCACAGACGTGCAGAAATACCTACTGCTGCAGGGGCAGGTAGGAGACCTTTGTCTGCCTGCAGCACAGTCCATGCCATCCTGGGTGCCAGGCTACCCTACAGCTGCCCAGCTGGCCCGCAGCACACACCCAAGGTATGCTTTTCCAGGGCACATGCTCCACATGCAATGCTTTTACTCATGCAGACACAGATCATCCATGGGGATATCCCTGGGGGTACTCACGGGTCAGCTCCTGTGGGGGGGCACTTTCCTGAAAGGAGGGAGTGCTGGAGGGCAAAATGAAAATGACATCCTTCAGCTTCCAAAGAAAGCAGCCTCCCCCTGAACCCCCCTGTGAAATGTGAAGGTCTGATACAGAAACCAGGAGGTGGCTCCATCACAGTGACTCAGCCCACAGGAGAGATGTCCAGTGCTTCAGCTGAACAGCAGCACATCAGTGCCTTTCTGTGAGGAGAGACTGCCCTTTGCTGTGTCCTGGAAAGTGGTTGATGGAGGAAAAGTAATGGGTAAGAAAAACTTAACTGGAAAGTGCAGGGGAGGTGAGCAGTGACCTGACATCTCTCATTTCCATGGGAGGCAAATTCCTGTGGATGGAAGAGGTGAGGACAGCCAGGAGAGCAATCCTAAGAGCCAGGCTCATAGAGCTGTGGTGAGGTTTGTCTCAAAGACCACCCAGCTGCTCTTCCCTGTTGTCCTGCAACATCAGCTGCATCCAAACCTTTTCCAACAGGCAGTTCCAGGTCTGATCTTGAGTGTCTCCGTCCTCTCCCACCCGCCGTGGTGGGTGTGCTACCTCAATCATTAACAGCACTCCCCAGGTTCCTTTGCAGAACAGGTTCGATG